>RXPK01003473.1:0-83659 GCA_004143645.1 Protaetia brevitarsis
ACCATTATACGGGTGCTGTTCTTCGGCCTTTCGTTCTGGGGAAGACCTTATCGCCTGCATCCTTGATAGCCGACGTAAAGCGTTTGGCGTCATACAATAATCCGACATCTCCCTGCAGGATCTGTCTGAGTTCTGCTATCATTGCCCCCAGGTTGTTGTGCGAAACTTTCCAGTGTGGGTCTATGTTTGAAGAGCGCAATTTCTCTGGATTCCTGTTCTCCGATATATAAAAGAGGATATTCTGATGATCATTATTATTATTTTTTATTATTATTATTATGGCCAAAAATGGCCATCGTTGAGATGGAGGATAAGCCCGCTCTAACTCTGCTCAAACCGGGCCGCATAAAGATTGGCTGGATCTATAGTAGGATCCGTAAAAGGATTGAGGTCATTCGGTGCCATAGGTGCTTTGGTTATGGGCACCAACAAACCAAATGCACGGAGCCAGATAGAAGAAAAGAAGGTCTTTGCATAAAGTGCGGACAAAAAGGACATCTGAAGAAAGATTGTCAGAATGATGCAAGGTGCTTTTTGTGCAGCGATGACAATGGCCGGGACCATATACCTGAACTGGCGGCTGTGCAGCCTTTAGAAAGGCCCTTGAGAATGCCAGGAGGGACCAGAGGAATCTGGGAAGGGTACAGCAGCCTTCATAAGATTACTGCAGGGTAACATGCACCGAAGCAGGGTTGCGGACGACCTCCTTACGCAGCTAGCCTTGGAATATAAGTCCGACATCCTACTCCTTAGTGAGCAATATAGGGATAGAGATGAGGTCGGCTGGTTCAGTGATCTACTCGGCACCGCCGCCATCTGGATCCCCAGAATGAATAGAGTGCCCGTTACGAAACACGTAGAGGGAGAGGCCATGTATGGGCAGAGATTAGGGGATAACATATATCAGTGTCTTATCTTACCCCAAACGATGCCGTTGCCGACTTCGAGGCAAAGCTCGAGGACCTCGAAGACACCGTGAGGGAGATCGACGGCCAAGTCATTGTGGCAGGAGACCTAAATGCCAAAGCTATCGAATGGGGCATGGAGGTGACTGATCGGAGAGGACGGCTTATCCTGGAGATGGCGGCGAGGCTGAGACTCGATGTTGTCAACGAGGGCGACACTACGACGTTTAGACGCGCGGGATATGGGGAAACTATCCCGGATGTCACGCTGGCGTCGGAGGCCCTTGTTCGAAGAATCACTGAATGGCGAGTAATTGAAGACTACACTGGCAGCGACCACCAGTACATCTTCTTTGTCCTGAATGGGACTACTGCTGAGCGATCGAGGAACTGTAAATCCACAGGGTGGAACGTCGCGAGAATGAATGAGGAAGTCTTGATTTCCGTGATGAGATCACACGAAAGTGAAATACTCTCGCACCCTGGCTCCGCCGAAGAGGTTGCTGGTGCCGTTATGGGGCTCATCCGGGAAGCTTGTGACATGGCGATGCCCAGGCGGAGGAAGAACACACGCGATAGAAGTACCGTCTACTGGTGGACGGAGGATATCGCGAACCTCCGGAAGAGGTGTCTGGAGTTGCGCCATAAGACCACGCGAATAAGAAGGAGGAACCCGGACCTTGCGGAAAGGGAATCTGAAGAACTAAAGTCTGCCAAGAAAGCCCTGAAAAGGGCTATTAACAAGAGCAAGAGATCCAGATGGGAAGACCTACGTCAGGAGGTGAATGCCGACCCCTGGGGATTAGGTTACAGAATTGTAACGAAGAAACTGGGCATTAAATCTATCCGCCCAAGTTTCAACGAAGCCCAAATGGAGAACCTTGTCGAGGCCCTCTTCCCGAGGCATCCGGAGAGAGACCCTGATCCCGATATCGCGGGAGTGCGTGAGATCCCCCTCTTGAAGAGGAAGAGCTACGGCAGGCAGTGAGCTTACTCCAGAACCGGAAGGCACCCGGACCGGATGGAGTCCCCGCAGAAGTCATGCGGAGTATCGCGAATTCATGTCCGCGGATACTCTTACATATCTACAACCGGTGTTTACAGCAAGGAGTGTTCCCTCGCATGTGGAAGGTCCAACGCTTAGTTTTGATAAGCAAAGGCAAGGGTGATCCAGCCACACCGTCGGCATACAGACCACTGTGTATGTTAGACACGGCTGGAAAATTATTGGAAAGGCTTTGAAGACCCGACTTCAGATCACCGTGGAGGAAGCCGGAGGACTTTCCCCGAGGCAACATGGCTTCAGGAAGGGACACTCGACAATCAGTGCGATCCGGGAGGTAGTTGATACTTTCTACACCGAGCAGCTCCGAAACAGACATACCAGGGGACTAGTAATGCTGGTTCCCTGGATGTAAAAAACGCCTTTAACAGCGTGAGGTGGAGTAAAATCCTCGAGGCTTGGAGGAACGCTTCGACACCCCACAATATCTCATGCGGATGTTTCGAAGCTACCTTAGAGACCGGGAGCTGAGGTATGAGACTGCGGACGGCTGGCGTACGATGCGAGTGACAGCGGGAGCGGCACAGGGGTCAATCCTGGGCCCGGACCTCTGGAACATATCGTACGACGGTATATTACGTATGGAGATGCCCGACGATACGTTCCTTGTGGGCTACGCTGACGACATCGCGGCGGTGATAGTCGCAAGGGACTCCGTAGATGCACAAAGACGGCTGAACCAGACGATGCGGAGAGTCATCGCTTGGATGAACGATCAAGGACTAGAGCTAGCAACGCAAAAGACTGAAATTGCCTTTCTCACAGAGCGTAGGATTCCCCTAGAAATCCCTTTGAGGATCGATACGGAGGAAGTAACCACGTGTAAGGCTGTCAAGTACCTTGGTGTTTATTTGAATAACAGGATGGCATTCTGGGACCACATCTGCTTTGCTGCCAGTAAAGCAGCCCAGATGGTGGTGTCCCTTAGCCGTCTAATGGCTAACGTCGGCGGACCATCCGCCAGCAAACGAAGGCTGTTAATGTCGGTCTCGGAATCCATCCTCCTTTACGGATGCGAGATCTGGGCCGATGCCCTTGACAGAGAGAAATACCGGCGAAAAATGGCGGCAGTCCAGAGGAGAGGAGCGCTACGGATTGCCAGCTCCTATAGAACCGTTTCCGAGGCAGCCATCCTAGTGATAGCAGGGGTTGTGCCGATTGACCTGCTGGCCAAAGAACGAAAGAGGAAGTGGGAGTCGAGGCAGACGGGAACAAGTCCAGCCCGAGAAGAACGGAGGCTCACTCTTCGGCTGTGGCAGGAGAGATGGGAGACCGACAAGACAGGAAGATGGACCGCCAGACTCATAAAAGACCTGTCAATCTGGATAGACAGAAAGCACGGTGAGACAGGATACTATCTCACCCAGTTCCTGTCCGGGCATGGGGTACTTCCACGATTACTTGTTTAAAATGAGGAAAGTGGATAGTGCCCACTGTCCCTATCAGGATTCTGATAAAGACGACGCCTACCATACCTTTTTTGAATGTATGAGGTGGAAACCAGAGAGAGACGTCTTGGTGAGCGAGCTAGGAGAGCTGTCGCTCGACAATATCATCCCAAAGATGATAGAGAACCCCGGAACATGGCGGAGGATCTCTACATTTATCGAGCAAGTGCTTAAAGCCAAAAAAAGAGAGTCGAATAGCTAAATACGGGACACCACCCTGAAGATATGTGCAAAACGGTTCCGGGGTGGAGCTATGTCCGAAAGGGGGGTTTTTAGTGGGTGAAAGTCCCACACACCGAGCGAGTGCGCCTTTTGCCCGCTTGATGGTGCATTCAAAGCATTTTCCCCCGTCAAAAAAAAAAAATTATTATTATTATTATTTTTTTTTTAATAATAATAATAATAATAATAATTATTATTATTATTATTATTTCACAGTTTCACAAGTTTAATTAGTCACTTGGTCTTCAACTTAGTGCATCGGTATGAAAACAAGATGCCTAAGTATTGTTCTGCTCACCCAAGGTTCGCCGGAGCATGCTGCATAAATCAAGCAGTACCGATCTCTGCATCTCTAAATATAATGTCTTTTTCCAAGGTTAAAATGTTTAATGACTTATGCAACCGTCTTGGTATTTCCCCTCTTGTTCCTATAATAATAGGTACTACGGTCACTCTATCCATGGCCCACATGGTCTTGATTTCCCTCTGCCAATGGTAAATATTTATTTATTTTTTCTCGATATGTTTTATCGGTGTTGGATACTAGGGGGACTGCAATATCAATAATATATGTCACTTTTTCTTCCTTAAGGGTTAAAATTATATCCGAGATGTTATTCGGGATCGGTCGGTCAGTGATGATTTTTCTATTCCAATATAACCGAGCGTTCAGATTCTCGCATACTTGGGGCGGATCATACATATAATAGGGTGTTTTGTCTTCTAGATCAAGATATTTTATATTCAATTTTTGATGAATGATTGCCGCAACCCTGTTGTGCCTGTCGAGGTATTGCTTAGGTGCCATCACAGAGCATCCCGCCATGAGGTGATCGAGTGTCTCTTCTTTATCATCACACATACGGCATTTGATGTTCTCCATGTTAATTCCAAGGATTCTTTTCTTGTAGGCCTTCGTCGCTATTACCTGATCTTGGATAGCAGCTATATATCCCTCAGTTTCAAGAAATAAGTTGCCTGTTTGTAGCCATGCTTGTGAAGCCATTGTGTCGATGTCTGGCCTTTCAATTGCTGTAACATATTTGCCATGTAAAGACTTATTTTTCCATTTTGCTCGTAGCTCTTTGGGATTGTGAATTTTCGTAGAGGGGTCGTATATATTTGCCAATCGCAACGGTGTAATTTCCTTATCGCTTTGTACAATAGCTTGGTGTATTTTACTGGTGTTTGCTTTTTTTATAAAATAATCTCTTAAATTTTTTATTTGTACAAAGTGTTGAGAATAAGCACTAGGAATACCTCTCCCACCATGACGTCGCGCTAGATGAAATCTTTCAATGGCGCTATGCGGGTGATGCGCTCTGTTACGACTGGCATTTACTCTAGTTTTTATATCTATATTGTTAAGGTCTGTTTCTGTCCAGTTCAAAATCCCAAAGCTGTACGTCAATACTGATGTTGCAAATGTGTTAATGGCCTTGGTCATATTTCTAGCTGATAATTTAGTGCGTAAAAGGCATCTTAAGCGTTGAAAGTACTTATTAGTGATTTCCTCTTTGGCACTTTTATTATTAATTCCTCTGGCTTGTAGATATCCTAAGTATCTGTATGACTCTTTCTGTTCCATTCCAGTCACGATACCTTGATCAGCTGCTACCTCATATCCATCATGTTCCATCCAAACACCCCTCCTCATGCAACTTATCTTACATTTGTCTAAACCAAAATTCATCTATATATCTCTACTGAGACATCCTACACAATTCAGGAGATCATGAAGATCATTCTTTTGTTGGGCATAAAGTTTCAAGTCATCCATATACCATAGATGGCTAATTTCAGTACATGGATTTCCTATCTTATATCCCTTGCATTGTTTCTTCAATAAGGAAGTGAGTGGTCGCAAAGCTATACAGAACCAAAGAGGACTAAGGGTATCTCCCCTGAAAGATGCCACTTCGAATATTAATTTTGCCTGCATGTACGTTTATTGATGGACCTATCATCGTTAGATTAGTACACCACTTTGTCATCGCATGTCGAAGAAAACTTGAAATATGTTCATCAACTTTGTAAATTTCCAATACCTTAGATAACCAGGAATGTGGAATACTATAAAAGGCTTTTTGGTAGTCTATGTACGCCATATAAAGTTGTTCTTTCTTTCTCTTATAATTATTATTATTATTATTCGGTGTTATACCATTAGCCACGATATATGTATAAAATATTCGATCACTGTGCGGTGTATGAAATTTTATTAATTCAGGACAATCGTGCCTGTGTTTTTTGGAATAAAAACAAAGACAGATCATTTTTAGATCCTTTTTTAAGGAAATCACGGTAAATTGTCAAATCGTGAATTAAATGTTTTAGCTTTAAATTATTAATTTCTTTTTGAGTATAAAAAGTAATTGTGTGAACAAAAACAGAATTATTAACAATTTAGTATAACAGAAATAGGTTTCAATAAATTGCAAGTGCTAAACAAACTTGATCAAACCATTTATTTAAAAAAAGATTATATGCCGTCTATAAAGAAAGGCGAAAGAGACAAGGTAGACAATTGTAGTAATAATATGTATTACCACGTGTTTCATTTACTTCTCTAGAATAAAGCATTGATTATACAGCTCTAGATATCAACAAAAGTGTCAAAAGACATTTTTTGTATAAGTTTATAGCCAGTTGAAATTTAAAACAAACTTTATTAAATTTATTTATTTTGCTGAATGCTAGTTTCAATAGCCAATCCTTTATCAGTTTTTTGTTGTGTTCTTTATAAATATGCCTTATTTGGAGTGACTACGAACACAATTCACTATAATTATTAGTAATTCCCCTTTCACTTCCCCTCTCCTGCTCATTCGCAACTGAATAGTTGAGGCAATTAAAAATATAGAACACGTTCTCTTTCTTGGTTGATTCACGTTATTTAAATCAACTTTCTTCATATCCGTCTTATATCAGTCCAACATTTTCCAAAGCTTAAACGAGCATTAAAGGATGAAATATTTGAGCACCAGAAAAGTGAGTATAGATATATAATCCATTTGATATTTTGGAAAATATAAAATACATCAAATATAATCTATATTGCTAAAAGCTACGAAATTATATTCCAGAACTATTTCACTATATTTAAACGGCTACGGCCCTTAAGCAAAAAGCAGTCTTAGTTGATCGTATTTGACGTTTATTATATGTAGTATTTCTTAGTGTTAGTGATGTACTTTTTTGGGGAGAAATTTGGGTAGCATTTATATATACAGTGACCGGCAGAAAGTGCGCAGCATATGGGAATTTTCTTTTATCTTTGAATTTAGTAAATCTTTTTTCTTACAAATTACCTCTGCATGTGTCTTGAAACTAAAATAACACTCATAAAATCTGCCGAAAGTGTACTTGTATACGAGAGAAGGTTAAAAATATGTAATTACGCTAAGAATAAAGTATTTTAGTTTTTGGGTTTAGAAGATTCATTTATAATAAATGTTGTTTCAAGTTCAATGCTATGAAGTTTCGCTTAATTTTGGCAAAAAGTGAGATTTAATCTTTTTTTCGGAATTGCCCTGTATACAAAATTGATGGAGATCATACAGATGTGAAAAAACGATTAGATCTAATGTTTTGCTAAAATTAAGTGAAACTTCATATTTGGATATAGCATTGAATTTGAAACAACATTTATTAATAAAAGAATCTTCTAAACCAAAAAACTGAGATATTTTACTCTTAGGGCAGTTTCATATTTTTGGCCTTCCCTCGTATACAACTAATTTTTCGGCAGATTTGATGAGTGTTACTTTAGATTTAAGAGATTGAGACGTAATTTGTAAGAAAAAAGATTTACTAAATTTAAAGACAAAACAAAATCCATATGCTGCGCACTTTCTGCCGATCACTGTAGGTATATATAAATAAACATTAGACTTTTTACAAGATTCATTAAAAAAATTCTTTATTAACGTCAATTTCTAATGAAGATTATTTTGCTTATTCTTTAAGATGCTTTCAATTACAGCAGCTCATTGAATTCCATTTCATTCACCAATTGTTTGATTTAACGTTGTAATGTATTTATGTACGCTTTTTGTTGTCAGATTAAAGTTTTGGAGTGGATGGACATACGAAGGCAATATAATAAAATATGCGAGCTATGTATGGAGTTAGAAGATAATATATCACCTCTTATACTTCTATCATTCAGTAGCAATTTATACTTCGTTCTGGTACAATTATATGGGAGTGTCGAGTAAGTATAATATAATATAAATTGCTTACAACGACACCGGTTATAAAGAACAACCTGCGGTAACGTACAACCGTTTATTAACATGCAAAGAATCTGCTATAAAAAATAGATATCTCTGACCGTGAAGCAGTTTTATTTGGAAACCAAAATGTAGATACAGATAGCGTTCTCAAATTTTAATTCTTTTTACTTTATAAGCACACGTTCAGGTTGACTTGTTGTCATTTAATTAACAATGCATCGATAGTGCGAATAATTCTGTGTATAAAATGGAGACATCCCGTTTTACAATATTCCCGACAGAGAATATTACAAAATAATCTAACAATTTAAGTGCCGTAAACATACCGTTTAACGGTATTTTATATTAACATAGTATAAATCTATTACCACCGGGTTTAAACGACAACGAACCAAGAACAGTAACCGCCATTAAAGGTTCAATTATTGATGTTAGACACTTGGGCACTAGGGTTATAAATTCAGTCCAGTCTGAATATCACCCATACAAAAATTACGTTTAGTCAAGGTTCTTAGATGAAAGTGTTTATTAGATTTTCAGTGGTCAATCAATAGCCTCACAATTTAACGTTGCGAGACAGCTGTAGACAGTATGAAGTTGTCCTCGACAACAGCCTGGGGATGCTTTTCCGGGCTTGATAGAACATAGTTCTGGATTCCCATCTATTCTCGTGTAAAGTAGTGATCCATTGATTTATTAGGGTATTGAGTGTTGCCGACGAAATGAGAAAAACAGGCTGCGGTCTCGTGTACAGATAAAGTAAACCCAACTTGCGTCAACCTGGCGGTAGCCTTGTTTCCCTAGTTACCTTTATGACCTTTAATCCACTTTCAGTATCAAGTGGCTTCGGTACCAGGGAAAACGGCACTTTTTACAACCAGTCGCATGGGGTAAATGGGTTTATTAAACTCGTTCACCCAATTGACTAATTATTGGTCAAGAATTCCGGATTTCAGAAACTAGGGTTACTGGTTTAAGACCATCTTGTCAGGGTTCGCTCAAGACGAGATGGTTCGCGGCGGCTATAAGTTCGTCCTCTCTGCTTAAAACCGGAGCAGGTTGAATGAAAACCGCTGCCGTGAGCCAGTCCCCCCTCACCCGAGCTGTCGTGTCGTAGCTAAGGGCTTGCACAGGGTTCCATTACGATGCCAGTTGTTGTTGACCGAGAGGAGACAACCTCAACAAAAAGCTAAAGCCTAAGGCGGCGGACTAGGCTGATGGGATGCGTGGCTCGATAGTAAAGACTAGTAAAGACCAGTCATTACTAGTCCAACCTTGGGGAACCTGGCGCACCCCATTGTATTTAGCCTTACCTCCGCATGCGGGGCTCTGTAGAGGTGGACCTTTTCTTCCCTAGCTACTCGTGGGATCAACCATGGAGAAAGAAAAACCAACAAATTCACCTAAGCGGGACGACACCGCTAACAAACAGAAAGTGGAGCAAAACCTCCATAAGAAGCCTCCTACTTCCAAAGTGAGAATACCTCACAAGGAAGGAACAAAGGGAGGACCAAACCACAAACCTCTTCGACTCTTCGAAAGAAAGAGCAGAAAAAACTAACCCCGAACTAGGACAACCTGGAGGTAGGACGATCCGTTGCAACGTGGCCTCAGCGGAGCAAGGCGCAAATGGTACCTGCGCTACCTCAGTAAAGGGCTTGTACCAGAGGAAACGAGGAAGAAGGCCTTAGAATACAAGGCCGTATGCCCCGGGATGATATGTTAAAGAAATTCAGATTTGTGAAGGAATTCATCATAAAACTCAGTAACAGGAGCGACTGGAATCATAACACCATCTTGAACTTGAATAGAAATGCCATCAAATGGTATACTGATAGCTCCAAAACGGCAGAGGGAACTGGAATAGGAATGTATGGGCCTAGAACCACATATTTCGAAAGCTTGAGAAAATATCCAAATATATTTCAGGCGGAAATACACGCTATTGAAAGATGTGTTCAGTTCAATATGAATGGAAATTATCGGATGCAGGAGATTATCATCTGCTAGTCAAGCAGCCATCAAGGCGCTGAGCTCATATGAAATCAGTTCCAAGATGGTCTGGGAATGCCTAGAGAAATTAAATGAGCTAGGCAAAAGAAATAAAGTAGCCCCCCTGTGGGTTCCGGGTCACACAGGAGTGGAAGGAAACGAAATAACGGATAATCTCGCAAAAAAGGGGCTGGAATGCCTTTTATAGGGCCTGAACCCTTTTGCGGCTTAAGTAGCAGTACAATACTGAAGAAACTAAAAATAGAAATGGAGCAGAGAAAATCCAGTTACTGGGAAAATCTCCAGGGAATGAGGCAAAGTAAAATTCTTCTGGGAACTTATAACCAGAAGAGATTTACAGAATGCATCAACCTGAGTAAGAACAACGTTCGCATATTAACAGGAATACTTTCAGGGCATTGTAGACTTAAAGGACACCTGAGTAAGCTTGGATTGGAAAACGAATCTGAATGTAGATTTTGTTGGGAACAGGATGAACCCATCCACCTCCTCTCAAACTGCGTAGCACTGTGCAACTCGAGGGCGTTGCACCTGGGAGCATGTGAATTCGAAGAGGGAGACTTACCTAGACTGGGGCCCTCAGACATCCTACACTTTCTGAAAGAAATAGTATTGGAAGGCCAGCGGTAAAGCAGCAAGAATAGGGGACACAACAGATCTTTTAGGTCGCAGTGTGACATCACCCTTCTATCTACATGCAAGTGAAGCTCTTGAACTGTAAATTGCAGATTCTAATAAAACTTTGTCAGTCTGTAGATCTCATGGAGGGTTACTCAGTGACACTTTGGGTGGAAGTTCAGCTTTATAAAGTGCATTCGAATTTGAAATTCTTTTAAAAAAATTAGAACCAAAAAAACCACCAATCATTATCAAGTTTATCCGTAAACGCTTTCTTAACTACACTAGCCGAAATTAACCCATACCTAATTATTAAAAGAATGTACGGAGAATCTCATTAGTATAAGGAAGTATGAAAAATATATGAACTCAATCTGAGAAAGTTTATTAGAATCTGCGATTTACAGTTCGGGAGGTTCCCTTGTCAAAGGCATGCAACCCAGGGACGGGAGTCTGGGCAACACTACAGGCCAGTAACCAGAGTTGCCTGCAGTGAACCTAGCTTCAGCCCTCTTTTTTCGCTCAGCGTCGGATGGTAATTTTTACAAGCGGACGTTTAAGATCGCCAAAACTACGAGTTGGTGAAATGAAAGTAGTAATGTGCTTAATCGCAAAAAATGCCATAACGATATATAGGAACAATATTTAGTTAAATTATGCCCGGCTGATGGTCGAGTGACTTGCACGCTTGGCTATCAGTCGCAGGGTCCTCGGTTCGAGCCCGACGGACTGCTCTCAGAGTGAGGTTTTCGTGGTTTCCCTTACTCCTTGGCAAATGCTGAGAGATGTACATCTTAAGTCGCTCCACGGGCGCAGGTGCAATAATAGCTCATGGTCGCTGATGGCCCCTGTAATTGGCGAAAGCTGTTGGGGGATGCTAAGCTATTAATTATTATTATTATTAAATACGCAGATTACAAAAGATCAAAAGCCAAAAGATTTCTTACGTCTAAAGCAAGGGCTAGTTGGAAAACAATTTATAAGCAGTTGATCAAAGAAACTGACACTTCTGAAATATGTCAAAAAGGTAATGTAATTAAATCGGTATATTCCTATATAGCTTATATACAACGGTGACCTACAAATCATTGGTTAGCCGATAATTGGCTATGGTTGTAAATCGTACGGTTCTGCCCGTAATACTTTACTAGAGCAGCTGGATATTGTTAACAAGTAGGTCGTAAAATTTTATATGGGCATAATGAACTGTACTTCCTGAAGAAACTATGTGTGTTGAGATTAAAGAGTTCCTTTTGACACTTAGACGTAAATACTTACATATGTAGCAAATTTATTCTCAAGAAGAGATCCGCAGTAAACAAAGTTGCGCCAATCTGCGATAACAAAGTTCTAAGATCCTAAGGCTATAGTATGCCATTTAAATTTTCAGTACATCATAAACCTGGCGTTCTTCTCTAAAATTTTACACACAGCCTATGACGAAATTTTATTTCACATAATGAAATCATTAACCGATATCTCCTTTTACACATGTCTTCACCGATGGCGCCAAGGTATTTTTGGCACTGGCTGTCAAATTTTTGTTTCTCAAAATAGGGTCAGTAAGAAATTTCAACTCTCTAAAGAAGAGGTTGAAAGAGGTTTGGAATATATTCACCACAATGATTGCAGTTTTATCATTTTGCTGATGCCAAAAGTGAAAATGAACTTCTAGCATTTTAATTACGGTTCTCATACAAAATTATCCGGATCATTTCATACTTTTTTTCTGCTTCGCAGATCAAAGTAAAATTTTACATAATCAATTTCTCTGAGTAATAAGTACGTGCAAAAAAACTGCCAATGGGAGGAGTAGGAAGGGTGTGAGAGAAATACCATATTTTCTTAAACGATATAACTGTTCGCAGAAATTATTCGGCCAAAATTTCAAATCGATGAACCAAATAAAATAAAAGGTATAAACCTAAAGGTCGGCAAAGCTCCGGGTCCAGACGACATTTCAAATCGAACCATGAAACTCCTCTCCCACGAGGCGGTCGGGGTCTTCGTAAGGTTGACAAACGCCACACCGAAACTATGCCATTGTACGCCACTGTCATTATAATCCCCAAACCGGGGAAAGACGAGCTATTGCCTCAGAATCACCGTCCAATTAGTCTTCTCTCCTCTCTTTCAAAGGTGGTTGAGGCGGTTGCATTATCTCGTCTTCGCGACGAAATGTCGGATATGGATCCCCTCCCTGATGAACAGTTGGGTTTCCGACCTGGGCTATCGACAAATTTCCAGCTGTTTCGTCTAACGGAAGCCTTCAAGGATGGCTTCAAGAGGTGGGAGATCACTGCGGCGGTGTTTCTCGATATTGAAAAGGCGTTCGACTCAGTGTGGTACGACGGGTATTAATTAAAATGTCCCGCATCGGTATGGACCCGGCCTAATCAGGTTGATCCGTTCTTATCTGACGAGTAGATCGTTCTCGGTCGTTGGGGGAGTGTTACTCCACTCGTCGCCCTGCTTTAACTGGTGTTCCGCAGGGCTTAGTTTCTCATTTATATGTACGACATCCCCAAGCATCCAGGTGTTAGCTTGAGGATCTTTACGATACTGCGGTTTATTTCACCTGCCGCAACCAAAACACGGCGACGAACGCAGGCTGCAATTGACGACATAGTCGACTGAACGGAGCGCTGGAAGCCCGGACCAATCCTAGAAAGACTGTGGCTGTGCGTTTGACGAGGAGAAGAACAGTTCCCGACTCTCGAATCAACATCGAAGGGGAAATCATCCCCTGGACCGATAAGGTCAAATACCTGGGGCTCATGCTGGATCGTAGCTTAATTTTCCGCCAGTACGTGTGGAGTCTCAAAACTAAATTCCAGGCGGCAAGAAATAACCTAATGCCCCTAATGTCAGGACGCAGCCGGCTGGACGTCCGGCCCAAAGTTCTTTTGTATATAGCGTTTTTGAGACCGATACTTATTTACGGGGCGTTCTTCCTCGTAACAACGGCCAACATCTATTTTAACACCTTGGAGGTTCTCCAGAACCAAGTCTTAAGGCAAATAGAGGGGACCCCATGGATGGTCCGAAACCAGCAAATCCGCGACGGCCTGAACATCCCTCCTCTTCGGGAATACATACATGATATAGCGTCGCGAGAGTGGCTGAGGGTGAGCGCCTCCTCGAACAAGCTGGTGGATCGTCTGGTTGAGTCCCAGGACAGACCTCCACCTAAGGTCTCTACCAAGAGAGCTCGGGACTGCCTAGACATCTCCGCGGTGGGTCGAGCAAAAAAAAGAGTGCTTTGAAAGCTGGGTAGTGGCAGCCAAGGACACTAACGAAGATGGGCCGACACTGGCCAGCGATGGCAAGCCACTCAACAACTTCTGATTAAAGTGCCCCAGGGACCACGGTCCGGTACTAGTAAGACGAGGAAACCATGAGACTAATATAGTGCTTCATATTAGATCATATTTTAGTAAAAGCTTTTGCACTAGAAGAAATTGTACGTATTTTGTACACAACAAAAGTAGGGTACAGGCATATTTTCAAGGAAAATTTGGGTCTCAAAAATACTTTATTGTTTTAACCAAGTCATCACATTTATAAAACAGAATTGTTGCATAGATTTTCAATTTTATATCTTAGAGGGCATTTTACAGTGGCTTATCTTGCTACATCCTTTATGAATTTGTATGCTACAAATTTATAACTATTAACAATTTGTTCATTATTTTTCTTTTAATCTTTCAGCAAGCGAAGTTCAGTTATGGAAAGCATATACTTCTTTTACTCATTTACGTTATTATTGCTGCGTACCTTGGCAGTGTGTTTGTTCGTAGCCCAAATTGATGTCGAAAATAAAGAAACCCTGAAATTGCTGAGTTGTATTAAAGTTTTTAATTCAGAGGTAAGTTTCTCAAATTTGAATAATTATTTATTTCGTTAATCCGTTAAGGCTCGAGGAAAGATGGTTTCTTACGAACAATGAATGGTATGCATAAAAATAAAAAAATAAAATAAATGATCATTCTCGAAAAAAAAAAAACAGTATATACTACGTAGTCTTTACTTAAAATTGGCATGGTCAATAGTTTATCCTCCTATGTATCTAAGACAGCGAGTAAATTTTTATATACCGCTAGTTGTATAAAACTCTTTTACCAATCAATTTAGAATTTTGTGCTATATTCTATACTGTAATAAAAAAATATGTTTCATTTTAAGAAAAAAAAGATTTTATTGATTTAAAGCTATGCGTATTCGAGATGAGTTTTTTTAACATCCTGTACATGACTTGGCCGTGTATGCCAGAATACTGAATAAATTCGTCCATGTAACATTAGTAAACGATATTGGGTCAAACTTGCGTAACAAAGTAGCCACAGAATACATAACTGATTTGCTGCTGGGTTTATGAAGTTGCTACGCCAGCTTAATAAATATTTCAGGGTTCTAAACTCACGTATACGTGGATTTAAGTGAATAGTAAACGAATAGGTATTTAATTTTATGAACATTTATTTTTCAGGAAAACAATTGGATATAAAAAAAATTATAATAATAATTGTCATGATAATGATACCTTTTGCTACATTTTTTTTTAAAGTAACACTTTCCTTTATTTTAGTCTAAACGCTTGCTGCAACAACTTGGTGGTATCAAAATGGCATTATCTGGAATGAATTTCTTTACTGTAACCAGAGGATTAGTTTTAAATGTAAGAACCATTTATCTAAATTTTCAAAGCGTTGATTTCGAGTATGTACATTTTATAGATTGCTGCTGCTATCATAACGTACGAGATATTCTTTATTCAATATGTGAATACAACGAATTGAATGAATAAGCTCGAACACAACTCAGATGTGCTCTTCATCGGTCAGCTAATAGAAAAGATGCACCTTTCTAAAACAAATGTTATTATGCACTTATGAAACGCCGACCTAGGGCGTAAATTACAGCATAAAAAGCAAAAGCGCTAATTTAAGCTAATGACTTTTAGCAGAATAAAAAATGATTGCTCAAATTGGCGTTTTTGTCCTAACAAGTGGCCAAAATGGAGTTCAGCGGTCTGTTCCTTGTACAGTAGTAATTATATAAATTTTACATCAATCCGCTATTTTTTAAACTTTTTTGACTTTTCGTCTTACTTTTATTTAATTTTTCAATTTCAAAATAATTATAATTGTATTAAACGCAGCAATAAAATAAACAACAAATAGACGGATTGATAAATAGCTCAATTTTGGCCGTTTAATTTATTACACGGAAAAGTATTACTTCGCAATTTTGCTTCCAATGTATTCTAACAAAACACATTAGATGTGTGACTAATTACATTTCTAATCACGTTTCGTCCACAATCGCAAGGGAAAAACTGAGTTTTTCAGGTCAACAGGAGTAGCAGCAGCTCTGAAGATATCACTTGTGATTATGGATAAAAGGTCGGCTAGAAGAAGATCCAATCATATGGACAATGACTGCGGAGGTCTACGTGTTAGTTTATTTTATATTTCATTAATTCGAAGAGAGGAAATCTCAATTTTGAACATGAAAGAACGAAAAACTGTAATTCTCTAACTAAAATCCTGAAAAAAATCTCCTGATTCTATTTCGGACCACAAGAAAGCAAAAAGAATTAAATCCCAACCTCCAGAGCAATCCAGAAACCTGGAAGGCAAGAAACAAAGGCCTGCAAAATTGTTCATTATTAGATTTCACAGAACAAAACATCTACATTCCTCACCTAAAAAGATCAAATTCCTTTCAAAGGACTCTGTTTATTTGAATTTCTCATCTCAAAAAGCGAGTTAGTGTTGCAAAAATTTGAATAAATTTCCTAGAAATTCATTCAAATTGAATTTTTAGAATTAAGAACGGTTTACCCCACAAAATAAATATTCAGTCTGATCAAGAAAGGTAGACAAAAATAGTTTATAAGTTAGTAATCACAGAATATAGAATTAATTGCATCTTTTTCAGTAGTAGTTAATAATCGAATTTTTGTTTCGCTTCAATTGTAAAAATTTATCTGAAAATATATTCTTATTTATTTTACTTCAACTTGGATTTTTTTAATTTCCTTGCTCGTGGAAAAAATCACTACGGGAAATGGAACAAAAGATAAGTTCATTTCGTTTATTTTTTATATTTAAATAAAAGGAAAACAAAATTCATAACTGTGGAGACCGGGGACGTTCCCGGAGGGGAGAGGCGCGGACGGTTCCTAGATACGGACGGCAGTTGAGGTACCTGCGTCTGCGGAAACGGAACGAGCGTCCAGCGGTATCCGAATATGATATATATTGCTGTGTTTCATAAGAGGGAAACCATCAACGATATTGAAATGTAATTATTATTTTATGTACGCACCTGTTTGTAAGTCCAGTACAATTTGGGTATTAGTAATCATGGAAATCGAGTATAATTTATCGTCTGGCAATTGTACGATATCCTAGTATCCTAGGTCTTGACTTTACCTGAATGGGGTAGTGACCCAATGTAATTCGTTGTGAGAAAATGATGAAAATCCTTGGTGACGGGGTTGTGGTTGATAAAAAAGCTTCTAGAAAGGTTTATTTTATTTTTATCAAGCGTAATGAATTAAGTGGTTTTCCTGTGTTACGTCTGGTATTGAAGGGGATCTTATATGTAAATTCATGTAATTACTCTATTCTGAAAATATACAGAAAAAACGTGAGGATTGTTCGACATTATAAGAAATTTTGCTGTGTCTACTACACCTGGGTATTTGTTCTACATGGGAGTGTGCATGTGTTTGCTGTTCCGAGTTTAAAGATACATCCTGAATGTAACGAAGGAGGTCTGTTTCCCTGAATTTTTGTGCTACCGATGTTATTCTCCTGGTCTGGGCCTTTTAGCTGAATATACGAGCGAATCTGGATTGTCACCACAAGGAAATCACATTCGGAGGTACTCTGGCGTCTGTATAAACCGGTAAACGAGATATCTGGTCAAAACATTGTTTAAATTTTTGTATAAATGAATTTATAACGTCTATAATATTTTGAGGTTATTATTATTTCGCATGAGATTAAAATTCTGAACTTTTATAAGTTCGCAAACGTGGTTGGTGGTTTTCTATTCTGTTATGATAGCGCGGGATATTTTAAAAGTTCCTTTTTGAATTAAAGAATCTAAATTATACTGGATAATTGATAATACTTGTTTGAATATTCCAAATAACTATACTCACTTAGAGTAAGAGTTCTAATACCATTTATATGTTTCTGATACAAACTTATTAATAAATTATACATGTTATTAATGATTACACTGTTTTATTAACGAAAGTTCATTTGATACATTGATTTATTAAGAATTAAATTATAGATTCAATATTTAACAAAGTAAAGGCATAATAATAAACAAGTTAGTGATTTAGGAGAACCGAGGCGTGCAGCCGTCAGCACGGCGAGTTCGTA
This sequence comes from Protaetia brevitarsis, assembly GCA_004143645.1. Lineage (NCBI taxonomy): Eukaryota > Metazoa > Arthropoda > Insecta > Coleoptera > Scarabaeidae > Protaetia > Protaetia brevitarsis. The sequence continues at coordinate 17,914 of RXPK01003473.1, forward strand.
ACTGAAAGAATAATAAAGATACTTGACTACTCATTGGTTAGTAAGAGGGGAGACTACTAGTGCGCATGATCTGGAGTGGTAAACTTTAGATATCTTGGATATATACGGTATTTTATAGCCATCTAGTGGAATGAGTTTGTATTGTGTCTATCATTGTAGGAAGGTATCTGCAAAGAAAAGGCAGATCTAATTAGAAAGTTATTTATTTATTTTTCTTTTCCGTAAAAAACATTAGCCGGGAAAATCACATATGCACACGTGTAGCATCTAAGAATAAACAGCTAGTACAAGAAGTAATTTGTTATTATTCCCCAGTGAGGTTACCACAATTGGCAACGAGGATTTGTGAACCGATGATTTGTGAATTGTGAGGTAAACAAAGGGAAAAAGGTAAAATGCTTGTAGCAACGCGATGCAATGCTTAAACGGGCACCTTATTTATGTTCTCGGTTGCATTAGGGTGTAAATAGAGTGCGCCGACGCTCTCATACTCTTGACTTAAATTTGTTAATTTCTATAGCATACACTTTTATGTCGTGTTCGGCACCAATATATCTAAATTTTAAAATGTTGTGTGATGTCTTTCTTTTATAATGACTACAATTTGCAAATTATCAGCAATTTGCTTTTAAATAGAGAACATAGAATCAAATTTTGACTGATTGTCACTTTTATTATAATTCTAACTACTTGCAGTAAGGTATATTTATCGTTGAATTATATTTTTAATAGGAAATTATGTAATTACGACTATATAAATTCTAGATTATACATTCAAAAAGAGAGCACTGTTCTGTAGAAACATAAGTAATTTCTAAAATTAATTCAAAACAATAAAACCTGATTTCCATAAAGCTATAGGAATTTGCTGTTATGTATTTTTCCTAATCTAAATTCCGGGTACGTAGGTGCCGAGAGAGTCCAGTGAGCCCCTCCCCCCCCCCCCTTCCCAAAAAAGCGATACATAGGTATTGAGGAAGAGGCCAGTGAGCTCAAATACACGCATATATACATATATATACTGCTCTGTTTTTCAGAGCACAATGCCCGGGATTTTTAAAATTTATTTTTTTAACATTCAATACAATATTATTATTATGTTCAATTTACTTTAATTTATTTGGCTTGTCCGTTTACGATTTTATTTATTTTTTTTTTTTTAATAAAATCCAATTAAATAAAATAGTGGTTTCAATACACCCAGCGACCTCTCTAAGTAAGTGCAAGAAAACTGTGGAAAGTGACTTCCTACCTGCTAGGTGGCACGGGACGCTTCAAAGGGGATCAGATCGTCTGTCAGAATCGTACTCCGGACGCTTATTAACGAATAGGCAATTTTCTCACCTAACAGGCGCACCCTCAAAGCCCTTTCTCGGTTTATTAAATTTTGATATAAGTAACTATCGAAAATCGATGTAAACACTTACTGTACAAATAAAAAACAACGCTTCAAACCAAAACAAGCTTAAATCTTTATTTATTTACCCAAATGCTATGTTTCCTTATCAATTGAGACTCTAAGGATCACAAAGGTACGTAAAATGGAATCAGAAAACACTATATAAGACAATCTTTAATACAAAAACACGTCTTCAAACTCTCCTGGCATTTTAAAACTAATGAGGTTATGGAAACGTCATATAATAAATTAAATATCAAATAAATAACGGCGCCATCTATCTGCAAACGGCAAATACTATAATTTTTATAGCAAACGATAATCTATGATTTACGTTATTTGTTAAAGATAGCTATTTTATCAATATCAAATTCGGTGATATTTTTATACAACTCTTACATATAAAAATTACTAAAATACTAAACGAAATGGCGGTTCTTATAAACTAACCCCCAAATTATCGTACGGTGAAATAAAATTACACAAAAATATAAGTTTTCTTAAATTAAAGGGAACTGAATTAATTCCGTTCTGTTTTAGGTGACGTGATTCTAAAGAGATACTACTTGAAAGAACACGACGCTGGCAAAACTCTTGTGCTGGAGAAGGTGGTTCAGTTAGATGGGCCCCCCGTCTCGGTCAAATGGCTTGGAAAGGCAATCTGGTTGGGAAGTCTTCGTACGATAATTATAGGATATTTTCTTGGCAAATTCAGGTATTCGATATGGATTTAATAAACAGGATTTGTATCAATACTTTTTTTAGGTAATACTTCTTGGAACTTTGATCAATTTTTTCAAAATTGTGGCAAAAACGTTATAGGAAAATTAAGACAACCGTCGTCTCTGGTAGCCACCAACAGAATGAGAATTCAAATCATATTCAACGGTCAACAGCCTTCGATTGTTATCACACAGGTCGACCAACCTGAATTTTGAAAATAAAGCTAACCGTCATTAAAATACCGTTTATTTTCTATAGATTGAGGGAATACGCCAAACGTTGAACTCAAAACACCCCGGAGATTGAAAAATCTCTCCGAGCAAAATATAACGAACATAAAAAGATACCAAGTCAGTTTGAATTAACATATAAAATAAAGTTTACATTACAATAAAGCAATATTTAGCACCTAATGCTAATGTTATTCATTTTAAATAACTATCTTTAACAAATTCATAATTCGCCTGTAGAGTAGGCAACTGAGTACACGCCTCACTTTTGAATTACTTGTTCCTTTAGTCTAGAACCTTGTGTGAATGCCTTTAAAATAGATTCCATACCTTAAATATCATAGCAATACATATACGTTACTATCTAAGCAGCATTTTAAACAAAGCATGTAGAAATATCGATATTGTATTTATATTTTTGTTTACCACTCCCCATTAAAAACATGTTTGGTCTGCCCTGTTGATTAGTCGTTGATTGACGAGCCTTGGTAAGTTGAACATATGTATACTGACATCAACCGGGTGTTACACACATTTATTATTAATAATTTGAAGTGTAATCAATTGTGTTTCAGTATCATTAATATGTATACAAACTTACAAATAGGAAAATATTTATTACAAATTCACTTAAGTTGCCCTTCAGTTAACTCTTATCTTCTAATCATCATCAGTTATCGTATTAATATATTGGATAAAAAATATTTCATATGTCACAATGGCGGCAGCAATCTAAAACAAAATGCTACATTTCGCAGCAAAAATCCGCAATAACTCATATACTTACATTCAGTACTAGTCCTCTTGTTACAGTGAAAAAATTTAAGCCTGTTAGTGCAAGTTTTATAGAAGTTATTTGTTGAAATAAGCGCTTAGACTGAAACAAATAACAATATATAACAAATATATTAAACGTAGTTTAATTCATTTATTAGCGCATAGCGCAAAATTTAGTGCTTACTCCAAATAATATTACGAATTTGTGTTCTAATCAGAAGATATTTGTACATATTATATTGGAAAATTAGCAAAATATCTTTAAAAATAATGAGTTCGTAACATCTCACACTCATTCAGTATTTATAACAAATATATACAGAAAGGTCTTCTTATTGATTGTCAAAAAAAACACTTTCTGCAAATACATAATTGTTTGTTTCCTTTTTGACATGAAATTACATGGAAAGCTTACGAACTGTAAATCGTAGATTGTGATGAAACATTGTCAATTTGTAGACTATGTAGATAGTTAATCAAAGGCATTCTCGTATTGCGGCGGAACTTTAAGAAGTGCGATCCAATTATAAGATTTGGCTCAAATTTTGTTTATTCAAAATAACTTTTAAACGGTAGATATATAGATAGAGAAAAGTTTTAATAGCGGATTTCACCATTTACGCAGTCTTTCGGCTGGTATAGGTATTAATTTGAAAGGTGTTACAATAAGCACAGAGCGTCTTGTTCTCTTTTACTTGATCGAATTCCAGCCGGTACCCCCACATTATCACATTGTTGTCAATACTCAACTCAGTCTTCCGCTGGAAATATGGTTTTAAAAGTTCATTTTCCGTCTTTTCAGGAAACCCGTATCTAATGAAGTTAAATATCTGACCTAGAATTGGATCGCGTCGTGTAGCTGACCTTATTTTATAAAGATCAACTGGAATTACTCCTTCAACAAAATGTATGTAATCGTAATCCACTGTCTGTTCCTCTGAACTCGATAACGGAAGTCGTGACAAAGCATCTGCCTTCACATTGTCCTTTCCCTTAATGAACTTAAACACGTAATTAAAATTTGAAAGAAAGATTGACCACCTTTGCAGTCTGCCTGTCGCCATCTGCGGTAGACCTTTATTTTCTCCAAACAAGGCCATTAAAGGTTTATGATCACTTACCAGTTCGAATTTTTGACCAATTAGGTATTGATAAAATTTCTGTGTAGCCCAATAAATAGCAAGTGCTTCTTTATGAATCATTGAATAATTTCTCTCTGCTGAATTCAACAGTCTAGAAATATAACAATAGGTCTTTCTGTACCATCTGCCTCAACATGTGATAGCACAGCTCCGATGCCATATTGACTCGCGTCACATACCAGTCTTAAAGGTTTTGATGGATCAAAATGAACCAATATTTTGTTAGAAACTAACTCCGATTTTGCAAATTGAAACGCTTGTTCACATTCTCGCGTCCATCTAAACTTCTTTCCGGTTTTTGTTAAATCGTAAAGAGGTCTAAGTCGAACCGAAAGGTTCGGTATAAATTTGGCATAATAATTAACCATCCCTGCAAACGCTTTAACTTCGCTAACATTCCTCGGACGTGCTACTTCTGAAATTGCTTTAATTTTTGTAGTATCTCTTTCTAGCCCACTTTTAGAAACTTTATGACCCAAGTATGTTATACTATCTTTAAAAAAATCACATTTTTTTTAAATTCAACCGAAACCCCGCTTTCTGTAACCTATTTAATACCTCGGACAAGTTTTCTAAATGTTCCCGTTCTGTTCTCCCGGTAACAACGATGTCATCTAAAAAGTTTACGGTCCCTTTGACCCCTTGTAATGTCTTTTCCACAATTTGTTGGAATATTGAACAGGCTGGTTTAGTCCCATATCGTAACCGTTTTACCTTAAAAATTCCGTAAGGTGTGTTCCACGCTAGTAACTTGTTGTCGCGTCGTCTACTAATAATTGATTGTAAGCATTTGAAAAGTCTAGTTTAGTAAATTTCTGGCCACCTTGCAAAGCCGCGAAAATCTCTTCAATTCTGGGAAGTGGGTGGTTTACGTCCCTCAAGTATTTATTAACCGTGATTTTATAATTAGCGCATACTCTAATATCAGTTCCATTAGCCTTGATTACAGGCACTAATGGTGTTCCCAACTAGAATTATCCACTCTTTCAATGACTCCCTGTCTCTCTAAATTTTCCAACTCCCTTTTAACTTTTTCTCTGAATGCAAAAGCTACCGGTCTGGGTTTATGAAAAATCGGTCGAATTCCTTCTTCCACCTGCAAATTAACCATACCTCCCCGATACGCACCCAGCTCATTTTGAAACAATTCAGAATAAGTGCTCAATAACTTATCTAGTGTTAAACCTTCTAGTTTATTAACAGGAATTTCATCAATGTTCAAATTTAGTTTAAATAAATTCAGAATATCTCGACCTAACAACATCTTGGTTGTTTCCCTTACTATTATCATTCTACCTTGTTTTACAACATTTCTAAACTTTATGTCAACGACAATTTGCCCTACTGGTGAAATAATCTGACCGCTATATGTTTTTAATGTAATAGTAGTTTTGTCTAACTTTACATCATGAAACAATGATTTGTAAATATGTAATGGCATGCATGATAATCCGGCACCTGTATCAACTTCCATTTTGACACTTCGACCTTGGATTTCAACATCCAAATAAATAGGATCGATATATTTTAAATTCTTATAATCTAAATTAACAGTACCTACTTCTACACAATTATTATCTAAATTAAGAATTCCTATCTCATTATCATTGTTTTCTACTACATTGTGAGTATCTACTTTACCTAATTTATTTTTGCAAGCCTTGGCAATATGCCCTTTCTTTTTACAAATATTGCAAACAAAATCTTTATATTTACATTGCTTAAAGTTGTGATTATCTTTCGCACAATGGAAAACATACCTGTTCACTCTTAGATTTTGATTTACCCTCATTCTTAAGCGAAGAACAATTTTTCTTGCTTTTCCTTAAGTTTTGCACTCGATTCACTTCCATAGTCCTGGCCTCTTCCAACATGACTTCTTTTGTTAAGGCTATGTTCACTAAATCTTGGACAGGTCTCGTCACATTTTCCTCGCACAGACGATCCAATACCCTTCCCGGCTTCAATCCCACTACAAACTTATCCTTGACCCTTTCCTCCAGATTTGTTCCAAATTCGCATTGAGCTGCTACATTCTTGACTTTTACATACCACTCTCTTACTGATTCACTTCCTTGCTTCAATGAATCAAACTGTATTCTTTTGCGAAATACTGACACTGCAGGTTTAAACTGTTCCGAAAGGATTTTTACCAGCTCCGTATAATTTTTGTCAGCAGGTTTTATAGGGTCACATAAGTTTTTGAGTATTTTGTAAACATCTTCCGAAATAATAGTTAACAATACTGAAACTTTTCTTTCATCTTCAATTCTATTTGCTAAAAAATACTGTTCAAGCCTTTCTATGAATATTTCCCAGTCTCCAGATAGACCAAAACTCGACAGATTGGCAATGTTACCGTTTACAACAGTTATTTGCGTAGCTCCCTCAGGTCCCGCCATTTCCACGTTTTTTCGTAGTCGTAAATATATAATATCAGAACAGTTTCCGAAAATACACTAACTAACTAACGTTTATACTCGTCGCCAGTTTTTGCTATGTATGAGGGCCGAGTAAATAACTGAATACTTCAACTAGTTTCCTTTATTCATAAATGATACATAACAACAAAAGATGTACAACATACAAGATGGACATTAGAACAGTGAAGTTCGTTTTTCGATTGATACATTGCTACCAATCTTACGTTCTTAAATACACTACAAACGCATCTTTTACTGGCGCGTATTTTCACCTTAAAGATACTCGGGTATTTCCCTAAGTATTTGGTTTCAGGCCCATATATTTCTATTCCAGTTCCCTCTTCCGTTTTTGGAGTCATCAGTGTACCATTTGATAACATTTTTATTCAATTTCAAAATGGTGTTTTGATTCCATTCTCTCTTGTTACTAAGGTTTGTGGTGAATTCTTTCACAAAGCTGAATTTTTTTGACAGATTTGACAGATCCCAGATTTGATCACCGTCAGGAGATTAGGTCTATGTCTGATTGTTCCTTCCTTGATCATTGTGACACATCATTCTTTTTGCCCTCCACCACACCGTGGAGAAGGGTAAGATCCAATACTACATCGATAGCTGCTGTCGGGCAGATTATTATAGTCCCGGCAAGTCCCGGTTACACATACGCATGCTAATCTTTGCACTTTCGAAAGATTAATTCTCCGCGCGTAAAAAAGCTAAAATATTAGCAATATTATTATTATTATTAATATTGGTTGAATTTATATGATATAGCACTTCTGTTGTTGCTGAACATGGCTATTCATAAAATTGAACAGCAAAATTCGTATAAACAATAACATAAATGAGGAATAGTATTTTGATAAGTTAGTTGGGGCATCATTTTCTGAATCATGTCGTCCTTTATTTAAAGAATTAAATATTTTAACATTAACAGCGCTATACATTTATGAAATCATAATTTTTTACAAAACAAACGAATTAACCTTTACCAAAAATAGTGATATCTGCAATAAAATGAAAACACGTCAGGCGCATAATCTTAATATACCCCAACATAGAACAAAGTTGTTTGAGGCTAGTCCGAGATATAAGGCTATAGTACTTTACAATAAGTTACCAGTAAATTTAAAAACCCAGTCAACTTTATCTCAATTCAAAGTTAAACTTAAGTCATTTTTAAATAATCATTCATTTTACACTTTGGACGAGTACTTAAATATGTAATTTTATATGTAACATTTATATATCTTTTTTTTATATTATGGACCGTTTTAATTCTAAGTTTTCTTTTTTTATATTTATTAACAATTATGTAATTTTTTTGACAATGTCTATGTTCCTAGGGACCACGGCAATAAACTCTTATTATTACGTGTAATTCTGGACATAAACAGCAATTCTGTTCTGAATTGCGAATTTCGAAATAATATTGAATATTTACAAAAAAGAAAAAACAAATCAATATTTTGTTAATAATAAAATAGCCATCGAATATCATTTGTACAATAATAATAATTTGAGGAGAATACAAACAAAAGCAAGTCGCATGGGAAAATTCTATACTCGAATGAAGATCTATAGTGTGCAACAAATCAAAATTATTGTTTACACTTAACCCTTTGGCGGAAACCACAAAGGGTTAAATTCTGCGAATATAAATCTCTGGGAAACCCGAAAAGGTTGCAGCATCTTTCTCGCTTCCCGTGAAGGGTATTATCTTTCTGTTCCACTACGGATTACGATGAAATTGTATTTAAAGCAGATGTAAGAGAATATTGTTTTTAGTCATTATTTTTTGAGCCGATTGTCTGTTTCATGTCATGATTCTTTTTTGATTAATAGTATTTCATTGTAATCTGGAAGTAAAAGCTCTACTCCGATAAGCCATTGAAAAGTGCCACCAAATCTATAGAATTGAAATTAAAGGGAATGGGTACTACTGTGGCATATATTATAAATACGAAAGATTAGCTTAATCGATGCCACTCCATTCAATTTATTCGTATAAGGGTGCACATTTTTTTCGCAAGAATTACATAAAATATCGTGTCCAAGAGAAGTACGTAAGTAAATACTGATTACGGGTATTCTAAAGAAAAAAGATAATTCCGTTCGCTCAGTTCAAAGTTGAGCATTATTTTCTGCTCTTTTGGGTTTGGTTTAAGGTGCCAATTGACTTTCTGTTATATCAGACGAGCCGAAATCGAGCTTTACCCGATGTTAAGCTTGTCCGAAATCGGGTATTACCCGAAACCGGGTACTACCCCGACATCGTGCTTGATCCGAAACCGGATATTACCCGAAATCGAACTTTACCAGAGCCTGGTTTTTACGCGAACTCGGGTATTAACCGAAACCGGGTATTACCCCAAAATCGACCTTTACCTGGGTACCGGAAACCGGGCAGTCCGTAGCCAAAAATTTCGGGTACCTATGTGCCCGGGTACCCGGTTTCGAGCAACAGCCCTACTATATGCTTTCTTCAGATTTGTATGGTAGACCATGTAAATAAACATATAATAATTCTTCCAGGTTGACTCTGTGTGAGTACATGATAACGATAAAATAAAAAATAAAACTTTGAATGATCTTAGTAGGAGCAATTTGTTATTGATTTTAGGATTTAATAATTCTTCATCCATCAATTTCAGGACTGTTAATGTATACTTCAGGCCAAGTAGTTATAGTTAAAGCATACAAAATAAACCCAAATACATACACTCCTATAGGTATAATAAAAAGTAGAGTTGGTACCTTAAACCCAACTCAAAAAAAAATAACTCATCAAAAGGGGAACATAATGATAACTTTCAACTGAATGATGATTCGTAACCATAATCCTGAGATAGGGTTATTTAATTGTCTTAATCGGCATTGCGTCATATTCTCTATTTTAGGTCGCTGATAAGCTAGTTTTTCCCTAGTGCTTTTCATTTCAGTAATTTTGTTGTATCCTTGGACCTACTTATTTACAGTTTAGCGTTAAAGCGAGAATTTCTTCGCTTTTCTTATATTTTACATCTTCTCGCATTATAACATTGATTAAGAATAAATTATTATAAATATTTAAATATTATTAATTCAACAATTATTAACAATTTAGAAAGTAATATAGATATATTTTAAAATTAGCTTTCTGTAATATAACATCTCATAGTAAATTTAAGTATATAGTTTGTTGCTCTCCATGTGTCATTGTTATAACTGCGTTATTTCATAATTGTAAGCATGTACATTTTCTTGTTTTCTGTAGCTTACCGAGGTAAACAACACACAAACACAACTTAGCATAAGGTCATTGCCGTCGTCTTTGATCTAGGGAATAGACAGCCTATCTAATATTTCCCTAAATTCTTCAGTTTTTTATGCAATGCAGGGGTTTCCCGGAAAAACAACAGATGCCACTTGTTACGAAATTGAATAGTCAACACTGCAAGGTTATCATGTGGCGATTCTTTATGTTTAACTCATAATTTTCCCAGAATACCAACATTTCTCATTGTAATAGACGAGTAAAACTTCAATGATTGCGTAATAACCACAGTTATCAGGTCCCAGTTTTTCTATGTCCCTGAAGAAATATGATTATTTGACATACGCCTTTCCCCGGAAGCCTTTCAATTGCTCTAATTTAAATATCAGTTTAATTTAAGCTTAAATACATTAAAAGATTCATTAAATCATTTTATTTTTAAAATTCATACTAATTTGTTTTCCCTATTTCTTGTAGACTGAACCCGGTAACAAGAACACAAAAAAAATAAGAAGCTGCAGCGACTCCGAAAATTCCAGCCCAGACGGCTCCCAGAATAGAAAAAAAGTATCAAATTATTCCAAACTCCAAATTCTTAAAATTGAAAAATTTCCTCAAGTCCGAAAGCTCCTGCGGAAAATGCTGTAAAATGTATGCACTAGAGTTGCCAACTTTTATATGTGTTCGGCGAGGACAAACTTGGGGGGAGAGAAAATCCTATTCGTATCCCTAATATAATCACTTTTTTTTATTCTACATAAATGAATTCTTGCCTCCTTGCGAGGATTCTCTTGTCAACGGAGGACAAGAGGACACAGTCACAACACAGGAGAATCATCGAGAAACGAAGAAGGGTGGCAACCCTAGTGTGCACTCCAGCAATTTTCAAGTAGTACCAAACTAGAATATTTTTCGGGCGAGAAGTATATCACATCTAGACAAGTACATGTCTACAGACACTACGAAACTAATTGAAATTATTATTTTCAAATACAATAAAATAAAATTTTACCAGGCATTTCCCAAAAACAAATACAATTGGCAGCTAATAATTACTTTTAAAAATCATTACCTCTGCATTATAGGATTGTAAACAACTTAGAAGTTTCACAGATGTTTGATGTTCATCATCAATATTTGCAGCAAATAAACACACAGCAAGTGTTCTTATCAGTAAAAATCCAAATGAGAAGAAAAAGTACACACTTTCCATCGTTGCACGCCGTTTTCTGTAAGTTGAAGAATGGTTTTATTATAGTGAGTAGAGTGGTTCCAATATAAGAAAAGATATTTCACCATAATGATGTCAATGCAGAATACTAAAGTCATTATAGTGGCGAAAGTGACTTTAGCTAAAAGGTGTGTGAGCTAAGACGTATTTTTTTTTTTTGAATTGCCTTGTATTAATGATAAATAAAGAAAACTTACTTAACACTTCCATGTAACTGCACCAGAATAAAATACAAATTGCTTGCAAATGAAGTTAATATTAAGGGCGACATTATATCTTCCACACGAAAAGAGAGTTCACATATTTTGTCGTAGTTTCGTCGTAAATCTGTCCATATTATTGTTCTGACCTAAAATCATGCACATGTAAGTACGTTATTTTTCAAAACACTTAATAAACAAGAATTTAAATTACATTGTTAAAAGTATCACGAACTATAATGGTTTAAATGTAGATTAACATGGATTATTAATTCCCCAAGTTATTACTTGGTTGATTATTTGGGGTTCCTATTCTACGTCTATCAGTGATGCCGATATTGGAACATACTAGCGGTGGGCGATTCGAATCTTTAGTGATTCGAATCCTAGCGGTTCTTAAAATTAAAGATTCGTACTAACGATTCCTACACCCGTGAGAGAATTATGAGTACGGCCAATGGCTAACTCACGTATACATACATCAGTATGATATTAAAATGTACTAGTACCTACATACTATTGATTCCGATACGATTTCGTATCAACTGACTCTGCCGTACGACTCTAATATACTGTTGACTACGATACGCATTCGTATAAACCGAAATGATTCGTATAGGCCGATACGAATCCGTATAAATAGTTATTTTTTTAATTAAAAAATGCAAATTAAAAGTATCATAAAAAATGGATTACTTACTTTTATTTTGTTTGTACACATTTATTTAAGCGTTTGGCTTACCTGTCTAGCTGCACGTATCCTATAGTTAATCAATTTCAACATTGCCGCTAAGGCAATGCTCATTGCTATAATGAATACATCCATGAAATTCCAATAAAATGTATTTGCTAAACTAATAACCTGGAATACATTATAATACAAGCGTTTTAATGTAATAGAATTTACAAATTGCTTGTTCACTTACTTTAACGAATGTGCCCATGTACCATGTATAACTAATATGTTTGAAAATATGTGAATCTCTTGCCAAAAAGTGTTCAAACCTGGTTGTATTATTTGTCTGGTACTTTTTATATTCCTCGGCGGTCATAGAAATAAGTGATGAGCAAAGTATGCTCAACTAAAATTTAATTCAAATTAATTCTATAAAATATGTTAAATCGATGATCCAACCTTTTTTTATAAATAGACAAAGTTTTTCAGAAATCTAATTTTACTAATTAATAAAAAAAAATCAAAAACTGCATGCCAGACATTTCAACATTTATGAGCGAAGCGATATAAGACTATGAGAAATTAAAAGAGAAAAAAATATCAATATCAAAACTAAGCAAAGTATGTATTTGCATAAGGTACTACGTACCTATTGCTGCACCAATTATAAGGAAAAGCACGTAGGAATATCTATTCGGCAGAATAATTTTGCATCTTATGAATACTTCAGTATCTTGCCAATATTGCATAAAATCTGGCCACTTTGTGGCTAGCTTTAAAAACAACAGGATAACAGAAAATCCGTTTAGATAGAAAAAGATTGTAGCTGCAACAAAAAAAAACAATAAGGGTATAGTAATAAGCATAAGTACAACAGTTGCAAATACATGTATGTATATAGTACAATATACAGCATTTAATCCTAAGAAATCACGCGGGGTGAAACTTTCCGAAGCTATTTCTCGATAGAAGTAGGGAGGTTCGTCTCGATAAGATATCTTCAAAAAAACTGTGGCGATAATACGTATGACCGAACGTTTTTATTTCTAGAATGTTATGAAATTAACTGTGTCTTGAAAGTCGAAAAGAAGGTACGAGACGTCATGACCTTAAAGCCCCTAGCTGTGAATAACAGGGTGGTGACAAGAAATGTTCTTTTATCAGCTGCAAGCTTAACGACTAAAATGAAAGAAGAAGAAAACTGCACTCGCAACAGTAGCAGTAATGTTTTAGTGTCATTGTATTGCCATCTCCTAATACCGCAATTGCAATTGACCTGCTGCATGCTTCGAAAGTCTATCTTAACTGCACGTCTGACAATAGATTACGCCGAATATTGGGAGTTTTCACATAGATTAAGTGTATTTTTATTTTTTTCTGGATTCATTTTCATCTCTGTGAATTCGCGTGAATTCTACTCTAATTAGTTCTTTACATCGGATATCACTCTGGTGCTTGTTATTCTGGTACCATTATGCTGTATGTCGTGTGTTCTAAAATTGTGTTTCTTTTATTCTTCCCAGTGCTCAACTCAGATCTGCTGGTATCATTCTAAAATAAAATTGGTTTTCTACGTTATGTTACGAGTGCAATCTGCGTCGGTTATCGCAGTAACGCTTAGCAATGGTGTGTCATTCTTGGATCGTTTTTGGGGCGTCCGCATCCCCCTGAATTTTAGGACTTATCGTTGTTAGTAACATCGAAATATCGCATTTTAACTTTCTAAAGAATATCGATTGTGCTAGATTCTATTAATTTTATTTGGTATATTATTTATATTGTAGAAGTTGATGTTATAAATATCATCTTTTGTTTTCATACGTTTCCGTATAATTCCTCACTGCACCTGTCGCCTTCCATTTCCTTCTCTACGATGTAGACTGGAAATAATATGTTGAAATCTGCAATCATTAGCAAAATCTTTGAATTTCTGGTTACTAAATTCGTCCGTTCCTAATAACAGCTGGCATTTCGTATGTTGGGACTAAAGTTTGTAAATGGGAATATGTAAATCTCTAGCTTAAGTAAATTAAACGTCTCGTTAATGGCTCTGTTATCAGCTTCGACTTGACCATTCCCAGATGGTGCAACTTTTATTAACACCGAATATACCTAATTATATTTTGCTTGCGTTTTTCCAATATCACTTTACTAGTCTTAGGTCTATTATTTACTTTTAATGTACGATCTTCGAAAGACGTTAAAATCATCACCAAAGAAGAGCACCGTTCAGGTTTTGTGTTTTTCGCTCGAAGAAGTGTGTTTATCTGATTCTTATCGCTTCAGTGGGCCAATTCAATTTTTGCACGCTTGTTTGCTATGAGATGTCGGCTATTTCTACGGGCTATGACGGCAGGCGTACACAATACTTACAAAAGGCAAATGAAAATGTTTTACACCGTTGGATTCTAGATGATGGAGGAACAGCTTTATGATCTGCGCAGAGCCGAAGATTACCTGAAGACGGCACAGCTATCGCAATTGAAAGGACGTGGAATCTGCCTCTTTCAAATCCAGGAGGATAACACATTATTCAATTTGCTGGCTATCAGTAACAAGGCCTGGAACTGCTTCCCAGGTCCTGCTCCCAGAATAAGGTTTTCCATGGTTTTCCTTACTCTTTGGCGAATTCTGGGAAGTAACTGAAGTCGCTGCATGGGCGCAAACATAAAAAAAAAAAGTAATAGCTGACTGATTTATTATATTTTTGTTATTATTAATAAACATAAGGAAATTATTTAATTAGGGTCGGAACATTTCAATTGCAATGGAATTCATGTGGTAGAACTTAGAATAAAATAAATAAAGTAAAGTGTATTATCAAATCAAAATTCTATTGAACGGGGTGAATTATAAGTGAACATAAAGTGTGTATCATTCGCTACTGCCTTTGTTGGTAGTGTAGCATACCTGTGTACAATGATCCTTCTTTTCTGCACGTATACAATATCTCACGTGCATCTACCTCCTTTTTATAGGCGTCGTCACGGGGTCTAGTAGTTAAACCTTTCATTTGTACCGTAATGCGTATACTTCGTCGATCTAACATTTACTTCTTATCTATTTCAAGCCAGTTATGTTAGTACGTTACAGCTGTAATGTGCAATTTTTCCGTCGTTTGAAGTTTTCTGTAGGATACAGAGTAATCTTTTGCAAATTTTAAATGATATATTTACTTATACATTCATATCATTAATCATTGCCGGTGTAATCTTTCCTTATTTCAAATGACTTGCATTCACGCATGGTAACCATGTCATTACAATATCGGGATTTTAAAATCCTGGATTACAATGTCAAACAATGAAGATGGGAAATGTGGATGAAATAATTACAATGCCACAAAATGTATGAAATATCTTCAATGAAACGAAACGAGGAGTAGCATTGTGTATCGAAAATGAAGGAGGCAGATGTTTCTTTCAATAAACATTTATTATTAGATACTGTAAAAACGTTAATAAGCAGCTACTTGTTAAATTGATACCATCTCATCGTCAATGATGTTGCATATTCCCTTACCTATAGATATATTCAATAAGTGTGAAAATAACCAGGACTATCTAGAATAAAAACAATTTCCACCAATCGATGTTTATTATTACTAAGTTTTTCTCATAAATTGATGTTTTTTAAAGGAATTAAAATGGATTGCTGCTAATATTATTATTACTTACTTAAATTTGCTAGTTGAAAATCGCTTATCCAGAAATGGTACAGCCCCATTGTAAGCGAAAAGAATGTACAAACAGTCAGACAAATGGTATAACAAACTCTCCAAGATCGCCATGTAAACCTTAAGTATTTCGGATTTTCTGAATATATTCCATACAAGGGTAAGATTCCAAAACACTGTGACACCACTAATATATGTCGCAAGTATCTTTGCAAAAAGCTCATTTTGAAGGTAATGAGTTTTCTAATTTTCTGTAAAAATAATGATTAATTATGTCACAATAAATATAAGTATACATATCTAGAGTTTTTCTTTTACATAGTTCATCCTCACCAAGCACCTTTAATTATGACGAACTAACCCTTGTGTATTGGTGAGGGGTAAGACTTAATTTGCGCAGCAACAGAAGAAATATAAGGCGTTAGTAACTGGTGAAAACCACTGCTGCGAATAGTAGGTGGTGTTTAAAGGGCCCTGCGCGCCCTTTTTTCCCGTGATCAATTGCCCGCTTTTTCAACTCTTTTGACGCACGTCAATAATAATGCAAATTACCAATTATATCTGAAGTGACTGAATAATTAATTAAACTCACGTATGCGTAGATAAGTGCATATCAAATTCATCACAATAGACACGTACATATATTTATTTTGGGTTATTATTACTATTATTAATTTTCTAAATTTATTATACATCACCGTTTTCTATGTAAAAGCGATCTTTTTTTGATGAATAATGAATAAACTTATTATTAAAAAAATGCGGGGTATGGGGTACCCCGTCCCCCGTTATTAGCTTTTTATGAAGATATCTACCTTGAGACCATGTATTATGCTGGAAATTATGTTAAGGATAAAAACTTATTTCTGTTATAGTTCATTTGATTTATATCAATAGACAAGTTTATTAATTTGAAGCTTTATTATTATTTTTCTATTTTTACATTATTAATTTTCTAAACTTGTTATACAATCATCGTATTCTATGTAAAATCGGCCTTCTTTTGATGAATAAGAAAAAGAAAAATGTTCCCCCGTTATTAACTTTTTGCGAATACGGACGACGCCACCCTTAGGGCCATGCAATATGCTGCAAATTAATATCAAAATTTAATATCTGTTAAAATTTAGGAAATATTTGCAAAAATATTTACTGTTAAGTTTCATCGAAATCGGAGGGGGATACCCGCCGGTGTTACCTTGTTAGAAGTCTAAATATGCATGCAGAACTTGGCGCACGTGCCACATTATTTCGGGGAAACTGATAAGTAACGTATAACTGGGGTAATATTGCAAGGTAAATGACGGTAAAAGTATATCAAATATGATGTAAAACTAATGTAATATGTATAGGGAATTTTCACTTTCTGGGGAAAAATACTCTAATGTAGGGTAATTTTCACTGTGCATGGGATTTTTCCTAGCAGCAGGCGTAAAATCCTCTATATAGTCGATCTAATTAATATAAACTTAATAATATACGTCATAACGGATATATTTTAAAAATATTTATTTGATGTAGAGATTTGCAAAAACTATAAACCTATTTTGCCGCTGTATATGACATGCGAAACATAGCTATTAAGTTGCACGCATGCGCATTGTTGGACGCATAGGGATTGCTAACGTTTGCGCATTTACGAGTTATAGTTTGGACTGAGTTTTGAAAAGCACACTGTCTACCCCATATTTGAAAAAAAAGTAAGGGGAAACCATGTATCTACCGCATACATATAAGTAAAATAATGGATTATTATTACATCGGAGTATGATCTTACCTCACTTATACTGTGTGAGTTTTTTGATCTTGAGACAACGGAATATCTCTAAAACACTGCATCAAATCAAAAAAAGATCTTAATAAGATTTGTTATAATGTGGGAGCTCACTGAATGATGCCGAACTCGATCCCCCACCTCACCCCACCAGAGTGAGAGGGGGGACAACTTTGAAATCTTAAATGGGAACCTCAATTTTGTATTGCAGATTCGGATTCTACGCTATCAAGTATGTAGTTTTTGTTTGAGACCAATGTTCTGCTTTAAAGGATTCGTGTCCAAGTTCTTCTTTAGCTTCTAAAACCCACGGTCGAAGATCCATATCATGAATTATTTTTCCATCGACAACGCTATTTTCAAATTTAATGAGAACGTATTCAGTAATAAACCGCAATTTTTCCGTGTGGGTGCCACTTCTATTAACACTTTCTTCCCATCTATATAACTGTAGTAGTGTCTTCCCTTTTCTGAATTTTTATTTGACACGTCCTAAAGAATGTCGTTTGGATTTACCACGTTTCCAGTACTCTACAGCTCTAGTTTTGTAATCTAGGTCAATTCTGGAACTTCGTCAGAAACACATGCCATGTCTTCATAACTGTGTTCTTCGTTTTCCACCAATTCTTCCACAAATTGCACTTTATGTGTTCAGCTGATTCGGCAAACCCCAATCCCGTTACATCTTCAAAGGAAAACTTGCTGTTGCTACAATTATATTTTGCAAGGCACTATGCAACTCACCTTCTTCTGGTGTCAAAGGAATTACTGCGATATTAGCTACTTGAAGTGTCACAAGTAACATGTTCAACACATTAGCTATGTTAACTGGCATTTTTTACGCAGCACGAGAAATAATACATTATTTGAAACCATCGTCTTGCATATATACCAAACGTCTACGTGCCTATTCGAAGGTTCATGTTTTAATAAATCTTGATATTGATTAGATTATCTAGGCATTTGTACGAAATTAATTATTTAATATATTGTCCTACTTGAAGTATGCGTTGAAGTACTTGATGGTCTACGTGCCAAAAAGTCACAGAGTGTCAACTGTAAATTTACATATACTGCATGTTAAATATTTAGTTCTTCATCTTGTGCGCCAAATAGGTTCGTAGCATGCGTACCTTTTTGAGTATATAGTTAATAATAATTAATGCCTTGGCATCCCCGACAGCTTTCGCCAATTACAGGAGCATCGGCCCAGCCATGAGTTATTATTACGCCTGCGCCCGTGAAGCGTCTTAAGATGTTTGTCTCTCAGCATTCGCCAAGGAGTGAGGAAAACCACGAAAGCCTCGCTCTGAGAGCAGTCCGTCGGGCTCGAACCGAGAACCACGCTACTGATAGCCAAGTGTGCAAGCCAATAGACCATTGTAGCCAATTTAGTTATTTTAAACTCACATAGCCAAATTTAAATTGCCCGCAATTATTCTTAGTAACTTCAACTTTGAAACATAAAATTACCTACCATTTTGTATTACATTAACAGTTATTTTAATGCCTTTACATTGAATTCACTAAAAATAGTGGCGGGAAAATTAAATTTGGCTATTAGGGAACGTATATTATTATTTTTTAGTTATTATTATTAATTCTTTGAATTTGTCATACACCATCGTTTTCTATGTGAAGCTGCCTTTTTTTTTGAGAAATAAAACAAAAAATCCCGTCCCCCATTATTAGATTTTTTCGAAAGTAGGTTACGTCATCTTTGGGGGCATATAATCTGCTGCAAATTATGTTAAAGAAGTTTTTTAATATCCGTTATAATTTCGGAGATATTCCAAAAAACTGAAAAATCGCGCAAACTTTGGCGGGGGCTGTACCCTTAAGTCGGGCGTTTCCATAGAAAAAAAAATACCTTGTGCTTCTACCATGGTACTCTTTCAGTCTGTAAAGTTTCATGGAAATCGGAATTTGACACCTGCCGGTGTTCCCTTGTAAGTAAACTGGCGCGTTTGTTTAACTTATTGGCAATACTACTAGCTAAGAAATCATTTCTTCTTGCAATTGAAGTGTTTGGTCATTCAACCGCAAAATCGGTAAATATGCAGACGTGTTAAGTAGTAAAGTTGACGGTTACAGAAAATATGTCTACAAAGTGCACAAAAAATATTGACAATTACAAGTAAAAATGTATCTCGATTCCATACCAAGTGCAAATGACGAGAAGTTGCTGAATAACTGGGAATTGTTTATCATATTTTTAGGAAAGGTGTTGACAGCATTTATTGTGAATTACAGGTAAGCCGTATTTTTCTACCTAAAACTGCTGTTTAACAAAATTCGTTTTGTAGAAAAGAGATAAAATTAGAACTACGGACGTTATTACACTCCATATAATATACAGGGTATTCCAGGGAAGTGGTTCATTCAAGGAATACCTGTATAGTGTGTCCACGGGTGGAGTTGACAGTACGTATGATGGACGAAAAATTTTTGAATTGGAGTTTAATATTTGGCAAATAAGTTCTGCTTGATCTAAAACTTTTTTACAATTTGCGTTTTAGATTTCCTTTTCCGTTGACAGTATGCCAAAATGTTAGTAATTGTAAGAAATGTTGTTCAGAATGAAAACTTATGATGATATACAAATTTTCAGTCATTGGCCTGCTTTGAAAAAATCCATTGTTTGTTAATTGCGTTTGAGGTAAAGTACTATTTACGTTAACAGTACGCCATGTTATTAAGAAAAAATGGTCAGGACAAAAAGTTACAGAGTTATGCCCATTTTTAAACTGATCGATCTACTTTGATAATAACGATGGAGTGAGTTAATAATAAGCGAAAAAAACTTATCATGATTATCAAAGCAGGCTAATCAGTATGAAAATTTGCATAACTCTATAGCTTTTTGCTCTAACTTTTTCTTAGAAACATACTGACGTAGTGTGAATGCAAAGAGCGACGGGGCCATGGCTCCACCACTGCAAATCACAAGTTAATCATTAAAAAGCTTTTATCTTCTGTAAAAATGCCGATAAATACACGTACATACACACACATATTTAAGTACAGAACGAACGTTGCGATTCCCATGATTTGATGCGACGAAACGCCCTTTGTAGTTATTTATGCAGACAAGCGAACTGGGGCCATGTTTATATTGGCTCCGATTCCAGACGTTTGTAGGTTTCCGCGCAGAGCGAGCGGAAGAGGAGGTGATTGCTGTATACGCAAAAAAATACATTAGAGTGGGGCCAGCTGTATTTTCCCGCTCTCCGGCGATTGATAGAGTCATCAGTATACGTCAGTGCTCGGCACTGTGCGGGAAGGGTCTCTCACTATTACGGTAGGCAAGCGTCTGAGTCAGACGGCCGTCGAAGATCGACTATTGAAAATACAAACATATGTAGAGGGGCGTAGCATACGGATTTCGGTTTAGAAACTTCCCTCGCAATAAAAATTGGGTTCAAGAATATTTAATATTTATCAATTATAGTAATAAAGTATAGTATTATTCGAGGATGACATCGCAAATTAATAACTATAGTATTTCAAATCAAAATGAACTACCACTCATATCTTTCTTAGGGCAAAAATTATGAAAATGAAATAATAAATATAATAAGGGAGTTAATCCTGAAAAATACATCATAATAGTGTTTTAAGTTAAAAAAAACAAGCCATTTACTTAGGTAAACAAATAAAAAAAATAAAAAATGTGTTACCATTCTTTGTAACAAATACGTCCACTTATGCTTAGAACATCCATTATATTTTACTCCACGATCTTCGCTTAAATAACTTATGTGCTCTGTGTTGTGTAATGTTTTCGTCGACATAAATCACAAAAACACCTGAATAATTTTGCGTTACTTAGGCGGGGGAATGTAAATAAGTGACCCATGTATGTACGTGCAGTTTAAAAACTAAATATATGCAATTCTGAAAGAAATACGTTAGTTTAGGTGGATAAGTATTTCCGATAAAAACTTAATGTATTTTTGATTTTAAAATGACTTCCATATTTGTGTACATTATTTTTTTGTGTCGGTATTATTTTAGTTAGGGCCATTATTACAATCGCGGTCTAAACCGTAGATTAATAATCTTCGGTTGAAACTTCACTTTAAACTCAACATAAATAAAAAAAAACTCGACCTTGCCATATTTAATCCATAAATCGCGATTGTAATAATGGCCCTTAGCAATAAATGAGGTAATAAATTACTGCAAGCTGAGCTAAACTGATTTAAAACTTTGTAAAAATAATAAAATGGAGGGGAGAGGAGAGGGAGGGTAGGAGTTGACCCGTGATTGGCTCCACCTTTCAATATTGTTACGAGTCGCCACTGACTTTACCTGAAACGAAATTGACCAACAATGGATTTTGTTAAAGTAGGCCGATGACTGAAAATTTACACATCTCATAATTTTTCATTCTAAATAATGTTTCTTAATTTTTGACGGAGTTGCAAAGGCCTTCTATTAAGTTTTAAAAACTCTAAAGCAAACGTAAATTACTAGAGCAAGCAGAAATTATTTCCCAAATATTAAATGACAATTCAAAACTTTTATGCCCATTATGCCTATTGTCAACTCTACCTGTGGACACATTGTATATCCCTCAGAAAAGATAAAATTATAATATTAACTTCTCTTCTTTATACTTATTTTGAATAATCGTTTTGATGACCGTAAACTACATTGTGTTTCTCCATAAAGAGAAATAAGTACTCCTAAAATGAAAGGTAATTTTTTTATCTTTTCCTTAGAGGTCAATCTTATCCCTACAGTTAAATATTACCATTGAGTAAGTTGATCTAGTAGTGAAAAACTTATCTAATTGTAGGGTAAATTTATTGCTCGCATATTCCACCTTTGTAAGGAGATTTACAAGGTGAAAAGTACTTCTTTGATATGTAAAGCTACCCAGTAAATTTTACCACATATGGGAATTTTCCGTGGAAAATTTACATCAAGGTGGAATGTACTAGATGAATTTTTACTCTGCCAGTGGGTAAATTTTTTACTTGTAGAAAAATTTCCTCTACAAAGGTAATGTTCTACTACAGGTGTTGAGTATCCCCAATAATACGAGATGAAAAAGTTAGCTTCCATTTTTGGGGTAAGTTTCATCACTTTCTTTTTGAGGGTAGGTTTGAAAGAAACGTGTAGTTAAATGAAGTAGAAAAAGCAACAGCACCGGTGACAGGAGTAGAAAAGAGAGCTTGGAGTGCCAAGGATAGAAACTGGGGACAGAAAGCGTGATAGACTTTCAGAGCTAGCGCACACTGAACAATACTGAGGTTATCACTAGAAACATTCGATGTTTTTTTTTTCCGAAACTCGCGCCGTAACCGCTATGTGTACGCTAGCTCTAAGTTAGACATTTGAGCGGTTTGCCATTTAATGTATTAGATATTGTTTTACTGATCAAATAGAGAGTTGTCACCTGGTAATACAAGCGTAATGGATACAAGGATTTTGCAGATTACCTTTTCGCATAAATTCAGTCCATGAAGTTATTTTTTTTTTAATCTATGAGTGGTTTCGACACAACAAGCTCCAATTTAGGCAGACAAAAGTTGACTTTATGGGGCACATGCTTCCAAATGCTGGTACTGAAATAAAAAAAAATTATTAAAACAAACAAACAAAATAGAGCAAGAGTTAAGAATTTTTGATATTGCAAAATGTGTGTCGAAATTTATACATAACATAACGCGAATAACAAGGTCTTTATGACACTTAACTTATGAAAATGTTAACAAATTATTAGGTAAATTAAACCAGTTCTAAGTAAACGTTCCTGTCTTGACATATTTTGATAGTACAAAGAACGTTGTAATTCAGTCGAATGCTTCAAAAAATGGTTTAGATATATGTTTCTTGTATGATACCCAACTAGTTGCAAAAATTTACGCAAATTGAGGTGGGAACCATAAGTAATCGTTTTTTGGGTAGATATACTTCATTCATATATGGACAACATAATATTGTAATAAGTGGTAATCATAAACAATTAGAAGCAATTTTCAAAAAAGATTTAAATAAAATACAATAATAATAACAATAATGATTTACGCCTTCGCATCTCCTCAACAGGTTTTGCTAATTACAGACGGCCATGAGTTACTATTACACACACCTGATAATATACAGATATGATGATATATATCTACTTACGATATATGCGATTAAGGAAATCTTAATTATGATCTTAGATAGAGCTCCGCGGTCCTTAATTGCATTGATGTTTAAACTCTTGTTTAGCGAAGAATTTGCAAATTTAGTCGATTTCCATCTACAAATATGTTCAATTTGGAACACCTAATTGTAAATGTCGACGATAGCCACTATAATTGCATGAATGGGCATGGATTTAATTCAATTGAATGATTAAATCCAACAAACGCCATTCGGACGTTGGTCGTTGCAGTTTTAACTTAATAAATTATTTTCACCGTAAATTTAAATAGCCATGTCTTGAATCATGTTCAATTTTAATATAAATCGGTAATTAATTTTATACTTACCTTTTTAAATGTTTCACTTCGTTTACTAAATTTAATTTGATTAGTACATCGTCAATTAAAATGACCAGTTTTTTCAAAAAATTTCATTAGCCAATTTATATGCCTGGCTGGTAGTCGAGTGGCTTGCACGCTTGGCTATCAGTGCGGAGTCCGGGGTTCAAATCTCGCTCTGGTCAATTACGATAATCGGTTTTTTCCGGGGTCGTAATGTTGATTAGGAGGGAGATTTGGCTCTGCGGGGGCCTGATAAGCTGAAATATACAGCTTAGGCGTTACCACCCCTTAAAAAAAAAAAAAAAAAAAAATAATGTACAATAGTAACTCCAATTAAGAAATCGCTACTTAGCTTGATAAAGATTAAATAAATTTAATCGAACCGTCGCTAATTGTAGATAGTTGTTTTTTTATTTCAAATAACGTTTTATCCAATAACGACAACGCATTTTTGACATACCTTGTGGAGGATACGACAACATTTTCATCATATATATTGCTCTACTTTTCAGAATAAATCATTCTATTTAATATTCAATATTTTAATTAACTTTATAATTACTATAATAATAATTCACGCCTTGACATCCCCCAACAACTTCAACTTTACAATGGGCATCGGCCCAGCTATGAGCTACTATTACGCCTGCGCCCGTGGAGCGATTTAAGATGTTCGTCTCTCAGCATTTGCCATGAAGTGAGGAAAACCACGAAAACCTCACTCTGAGAGCAACTCGTCGGGCTCGAACGAACCCGCGACTATCAGCCAAGCGTACAACTAGATCATCAGCCGCCGTATATAATGTTATGTGTCAGTTTGATTTATGTCACTTGACACTGTGTGAGTTCTTAAATTTTAAAATAGTATAGACAATTTCGGAATTGTTTTAATATTTAACGAAAATACAATTATTTTAGTGATTACATAACAAGACCAACCTCATTTTATCTTCTAATGTAAAGATTCTTTATATTATATCTCTTTTTCCATTTTTGATACTATTCTTTCTTCAAATCCTGCCCAATTATAAACAATAATCCAATCTTGATTAATTCTATCTTCTGACGTCAAATCCACACTTGTGACCACATGAAGGTACAATTCCGCATTCAAATCACATCTAATTTTGTATTTCCAATTTAGAAAATGTTTCTTGGTTTACGATTATTCTCTTAAAATGATTTGTATCTATTCTTTTTTCTTCGTATTTTAAATACTTTTGACTTCTATCATAAAAATTCTTTTTTTTTATGAACAAACCTTTCCCAATAACCAATAATTTTCAAAACAGTCCTCTAAATGATTACTTTCCGAAAATTGTCAATTCGACAATTTTGCCAAATGATAATAAGTTTGTTCGCGTCGCATGAACTATTTGCACTATTATGCACTTTAAGAACTTTTGTGTGCAAAAGTGCATAATAGTGCAAATAGTTCATGCGACGCGAACAAACTTTATATCAACTTATGTAATCTATATTATTAAAAAGTTTGTTCGCGTCGCATGAACTATTTGCACTATTATGCACTTTAAGTTGTAAATAATAGTGCAAATAGTTCATGCGACGCGAACAAACTTAAATACTAAAAGAGCGAAATATTTTCTATTTCTATTATTTATAATTATTATAATATATTAAATAGAACACTGCAATATATATTGTTAAACAATAACAATAAATGCGATAGTTTGCAAGCTTCTTACAGTATGAAATCATTAACGAATTAATATTTTTCTGCTAAATACCGTAAATAATTTTAGGAGGAATTTTTTCCAAGAAAGGGATTCGAATACACACTCTCATTTTCCGGACGAACGCTCTACCATTTGAGCTAGCGAGGAGTGCATGTAGCTTTGTACAAGAATCGACTCTTACCGATTACAGATCTTGAGAGGCCGGCAATTCGGCGAATTAGCAGAAATACATTATTTTGTTAATGCGATAATTTATTTATTTTAATTCCCCTAGCGTCCTCTCTAATATTGTGAGTGAGTAACGTAATAAAGTGACTTTCTATCTGCTAGGTGGCACGGGACACTTGTGGGAAATCAAATTAGCTTTTCAGTCGCTTGCTAACCAATAGGTAGTATTCAAACTTGCCTGGTACTTTAATAAATTAGGTTATAGAAATGACAAATTATTCGACAAATTTTGATAATTCAGAGTCATATATTAATCAATGGCCAAACTAGATTTCTAAGGAAATTATAACACTCAAATATGCGTGTTATCGATAAATGTAAAAATTCCTATGATAGATTACATTAGTGTCAATTTTTATGCCAACATCGGATAAATTAAAATTCCTAACAGCGAGTACTAAAAGTGTCGCATCTTATAGACAAATGAAACATACCGCGAACATAAATGACAAAAAATCTTAGTTACTGATTAAAATTGAATCAAAACTAATTAATTAGTTGCTTTTTTAGGTAGAGGATGATCGGTGAAAATGCTTGGGTACATAGGCACCTAGGTATTTTCTGGTAATTTGAGCTGTCCGTAGAGACAGGGACGTGGTGCCAGGGAACTCTCTGGATCAAATTGGACGTATGTGGGGATATAATCTCGAAGAGAGGGGCTAATGAATTAAATAGACAAAAATCAATTGCAGCAGGATGTCTTGCAAAAGGAATTAAACTACATAGCTGTCGGCAGTACCTAACGACATATCGCTAATAATACCAGGTACTCCAGAGGAGTTTTAATAGGTAGCCTGAGACAGGCTCACACTTCCACACTCTCAAGTCGCCATAGATCCAAAGCGTTTGGGGTACATCAAGCATTTCCCCTGACAAAAAAAAGTACTTCGTCACTCAATATATTAATGTCTTATCTAACAAACTGTCCGAAATTATACTAGTAAACTTCTTTCAGTTAATGCTGATAAAATAATTGCAATATAATTTAGATTTGTGCGTAGCTTCCAATCAATTTAATTATATTTCCTTAACGATAATGAAATAATATAAGCTTTAATTTAAACGGTTGCATAATTTTCGTTTGTACTTACCTACATAAATAAACCCTCTTCCAAAATCTATTCAAGTTTTCTTTCAAAAATAATCTTGTATAATCTACTATCTCGATAAATCCGAATATAGTCACAAATGGAAAACGTTTTCTTCCAATTCTTTACATCATGTACTTAGAAAATAAATAATCATCATGTTTATACATAAATTATTTTATTTGAACTAAATTCAATCGTAAGTGATTATTATGGGTTTACTGAGGAAAGTAAATTGTATGGATTATTTGTCAAGCAAAATGGATTGGTATATTATAGAAAAGTAAATACATATATACACACTCGGAACAGATTGAAGCAATTTATTAAAATATACGAGCATTTGTTATTTTTCAGATTTAACTTTCAATTTACATTTATTATAAAACCTTTTTTTAAGAAATGCATATATCCAATCTTGAAACGAAGCTTTACCGTATGAACTCACAAAATTTTATAAAAGTTATGACGTATTGGCAATCCAATCTAGGATTTATAGATAAGATACATTGTTTGGTGATCTAGAGACTACACGTTTCGATGAATTTATTCTTATTTATATAAGGTTTGTTCAAAGAATGAATTGGTGACAGTTTGAGTTTAGTATTTAGTGCGATATCTGATTGCCAACCGATTTCAAATCAAACTGGGTTGCCCTCTTATATGAACACCCATGCTAACTCTACAATTAGTAATCAGACGTCGCTTCCAGCTGATTAAACGAATTTGAAATTGACATTGTAACATAACCGCAAATATTTCGTTTATAGAATCAAGAAACCAAGAAACCAATGAATGGTTAATATGCAAATGTATTACACACCTTCTGATAATTGACACTTATTCGTGATAATTAATTTTAAGCAGAGCAGAGATCGTCACTGTAAAGGTAATAGCTATCTAAGCAGATAAAATGTAAATTGATCTCAAAATACAACAAAAATGTTTCTCGATACTTCGATACTTACAAAAATATAGATTCTAAGTAGGCTCACTTGAAATCAAACGGATATGAGAAAAAATTTCCCAAAATTTTCGTTTCAATATTCCTTCACAGTGGTGTCGATTCTTATAAAGCTTCGTATTGCATTTTTTTTTAAATAAGTTGTTAGCAAATGCTGGAGATACGGATATCCACCATCTTCTATAATATACACATTTTGGCATTTTTCAGCTATGCTTTGAAAAACAGATCCTAGGAAAACTATTATCACGCACAGACCCAGAAAAACCAACGTAAGCATCAGGTATTCTTCTCATATGATCACAAACCAATGGAGCCCATAATTAGAAATAAATTATTTGTAATTCTAGTAAGTTTATATGAAACTTACATGAATACAGTAAAAATATTTTCTGTTTAAATAAAAATCTGCGCCAATTGAAGGAGGGTCAATTTTGATGTGTGTTCCATCACTCCTACGAATCCAGGAAAACCATTTTCAGCAAAATGTGTCTCAAGTGTTCTTTTCTCTATATCTGTAGGCCATGTTATTATTTTGTATTGACAAATCGCTAAGAAAGTAGGTCATTTTTCTAATAATATTAAATAGTGATCCAATTATAAACCACAAATATACTAATGTGTATGCACTCACTTTTCTGAATTCCTCAGTATGATGTTTGAAATAATTTGACAATGAAAATCTAGCCGGAATGTAATTTGCAACAACACGAGACACACGAACATGTTCAAAAGAATCCGCATCAGTATATTGGAGCACCGTAACTTCCGCCTAATCTCCAGTTTTTGGCTTTTTTCTTTTTTGAAATAACATTTCTTCATCACTAGAACTGGTATTTTCAAACAATGTTTTTGACACTGGAACTTTCAATGCCCAACATTTACAACAAAAACCAAAACAATTATGTTCAAGCTTACAAACTATTAACTACCTATAATATATAAACTATTAAATACCTATTGCTTATCGTAGTCAGCAGCGTAAATTAACTAAAGAAGTAAAAAAGCGCACCCATTTATGTAGGTTAGAGGACAGCACGCCAGCACACACAAATTACAGAGTTTATCTGTAATCTTTGCCTGTGTATCTATTCATATGTTTGTGAAAGGGATATTCTGTGCATGTCTAAAACTAAAAATTTTCAAAATAATCAGGAATTACTCTGAACCCTTCCAACTAGTTTTAAACTAATCAATTCGTTTCTATGAATAGCAAATTATTTATTACAGACTGATAGTTTGTGTTCTATGAACTGTATTGCGCATGCCTCTGATGGCTTCTGATAGTTTGCAATTGTTCTATGAACAAAGCTTATCGTTAATCACACTGTTATTCCTTGTAATATCTTGTTTAATATATCGTTTTAGTTTTTCTTGTCTTTTGTTTTTCCTTCAAAAACTAATTTAGTTGAAAGTTCAAATAATATATGATGCATTCAGAGATGTAAAAACGGAGTATAACAATAATATTTCATGTGTTGAAAATGTGTCGAAACTAGTATGTCATACACGTCTCGATCATTCATCGGCCGTTGTTCAAACCATGCCATCTCTTTATTTTATCTAAATCCAGTTTTCCAGTTACCACTATCTACAAATCACTCAATTATGAGTTTTTCTTTTGTCTACTGTTAATTTTGTATTTAAACCTTCCATTGGTTTATAGTATAACTCTGAAGAAGTTTTAAATTAAAGCCGATATTGGTTTAGAGTAAAAGAGCTTTATTAATAAAATAAAGCACCCGCACGGTAGTGCGGGGGCAAGGAGAGGAGATGAGCTGACATTAACATTTCGCGCGCTCTGACGTCATCATCGCCTCCCATAAGGCCGGGCTCCTCCGAGGGTGCTCCATTGTTGGCCCCTGGGGCTTAATATTCAAATTACGCGCCGTGACGTCATCATCGACATTCTGACATCATCAGCCCTCGTGAGTACGCTTACCATCACCGATGTCGTGACGCCTGGGGTCGCGTCACCGGAAATTTAAGTAGTAAATTTAGACCCACTGTGTAAACCTTATAGGATTTTGCGCCCAAACTGTCATATCTATTCTACTTTGATGTGTTTACGTTAATTAGAGCGAATTAGAGTATCACAAAAAAATCCAAAAAGTACTTGGATTTCCTTTTGCTAGCTCGAAAAAATATCTTACAATTAACGTATAAAAAAGTAACATTCAAGTTGATAAGAAATAGTTTTTTTTTAAAATTAAAATGCGGCAGACTAACCCTAATTAGAAATTTTTCTCAAAGATTATTAGCTAGTCTTGTCATAAACGTTTCTGGTCAGAAATCAAATCAATTTAACAACCAAATATAACTGTTTTAAAAGAATACACTGCATTTAGAAAGGATTGATTTTGAATTCGATAAAAGAAAATTACAATATTGAATGTAGAAGAATGTATTTCGAAGGGGACGCCAAAAAACTTACGGAATCGGTAAATAGGGAAATATCGGAGGTTAAAATAGAGGAGGTTAGGGAAACCAATCCGGTATATGTAGATAGGGGCATAGAGCAGGATAAATTATTAGATTGTTTAATACACCAAAATTATGTAGTTAATGCAAATTTTGATACCGTATAGAAACCAAAAAGAGATTAGAGAATTTAGATATTTTGCGTTTAATATAAATCGCGAGCGAGGGGTTAAAAATGCAATTTGTTCTGTCCTAAATTAATATAACTTATTATTAATTTAAAAATAAATATGTTATGGCGAACTTGCCTAGTTAGGGATTATAATTCGGTTTTATATTGTTTTTTTTCCCAGCGGGAAGAAAAGTGTCCACTTTACTTGAGGGAGGAAAGTTGTACTTTTCCTTCCTGGGGCGGAAAGTAAGTGACATTGACATGATGAAACTGTACATCTTATAATATGTGACATTATTGGTAGATGACATTAGTACATTCGATTCAGTCTGAGCCCATTTATGAGATAATTGCTAAATTATTAGGCATTAAATTTCAATTAAACTATTATTAATCACTTTTAAAACCAAGCTAACTTCACAGTTTTCAAAAAATGTTTGACCAATTGAGCCTACTCTGTCGATCATGTCACTCACAGGTATGTCTTTGTTATTTCTAGACATTTAGTTAAAATTGGACTGGCTGGGAAAAAATAGTATTCAAACCATGTGAGGTGTACACAAAGTGCTATTGCAGATCTTGGGTAATTACAAATCTCGACTTCGGCTCGACTTATAATATTTGCCCGCGGCCTGCAATAGAGCACTTTCCTCAGTACAGGGTACTGGGCAGTACAGGGCCATTGATTATATATAATATAGATAAACCAACAGCCATTTTACCAAATAGTCAATTAAAGTGTCACTAGATGTCACTTATATCTACATATTCAAATTAAATTTTTCGTGAGATTTATTTTAGCATTTATGAAAACCTAACTACATAGGCGTACTCTAGTGGAGAGTGGCACATTCATTGAATTTACAACTTGTATATCTACGGAACAAAAAACAAAGGTCATTTTTTGCGTGTCTAAATCTGGATACGTAAAAAGTAATAAACAGATGTTAAAAATGTGATATATGCCGGTAAATATATCGAGTAGAAATTGTGTTCCAACTAATAATTTTTAATCAAAATTTCTATACCTTAACATTATTTTTTATTCTGGTACATAAATTAAAGTAAAACCAAACTAATGGCTTACTAAATACTTTATAATATTATACAGCGTGAGCGCAAACAAATATCATTTATGCTGGAGCTTTTATTAGTAGTTTTAGGAGAAAAAGTTGTGAATAAAAGTTGAAGTACTAATTATTTTACATAACTTTTATAAATAAATATAATATAATAAATATATAACATAATAATATAAAAAAAGAAGGGATATATAACATACAGTGATCGGTAGAACGTGCGCATCACATGTGAAATTTGTTTGTCTTTGAATTTAGTAAATCTTTTTTCTTACGAATTGCCTCTACATGTCTAGAAACTAAAATAACCCTCATCAAATCTGCCTAAAATTTAATTGTATACCAGGGAAGGTCAAAAATATGAAACTACGCTAAGAGTAAAGTATCTCATTTTTTGGGTTTAGAAGATTCTTTTATGAGAAAATGTTGTTTCAAATTTAACGCTATGTCCAATTATGAAGATTCGTTTAATTTGAGCAAAAAAAAAAATAATCGCTTTTTTCGGAATTCCTGTATACAAAATTGATCCTGATCATACAGCCGTCATATCCTATCCTGAGAGGAAATCATATGCGTACAATACCATAATTAGTTAGTTTCAAAAATGTTATAGCTTTGAAAAGTAATACTTCAAAATAATATGTTTTGCTTTCAAATAAAACAAAATAATAATATCTAATTAAAATTATAAAGAGCTTACTTCATAAATAACAGACCCTTAAATCTTAGATCGAGAGAGGAGAAAAGACATTCACCCCTCTGCTTACTTTGAACAAAGTTATGAAAACACATGTTCTTGATTCAATAAGTTATTATGTCTTAAAATCTACACATACTTTTTTAGGAGGAAAAACGGGAGTGAGAACTTATTAATGTTATATAAATAAACGTTTACTAATACTATTTATTCAAACTTACAATAAAAAAAAAAATTAAAGTATTTCTATATTGGTCGAAAATCGAACGTAAACATAGACTTATTTATTAATATCATACTGATTTTCACCTTACGATTATATGTCCTGTACGATTTATTTTATATTGTAGATAGCTGTAGCATGATAACAATATAATAGAATAACAATTAAGGCATGAATGTATCGATAGTTTGTCTGCATTTTCTTGCAATTATCAAGTTTTACAATTTAAATATTTCATATAAGGCGCGGACAATGTATATGCGTGATAAACAGCACCATCTGTTATTTAGAAGCGTAACACTGTTCAAGCTAATGAGTTAACATAGGTTGAGATCTTAGATATCCCACTTATATTTTGGACCAGGAAACGGTGGCGGCACTATAGCGGCGTGGTCCAAAAGCTCAAATTTAAGCATTGCCATTGCCTCTTATGGACGTGGTTTATCTATATTATATATAATCAATGTACAGGGCATACGGTTAAAAATTGTAAAAATGTGGCGCTTTAGGGTAAATCTCGGGATAAGCATAATAAAAAAGATTGCAAGTCGCAATTTATTAAATGCGTGGTTTGCAAAATAAAAAAAATTAAGTGTAAATATCAAACACGAAGCGTTTTCCAAAAATTGTATGTCGGTGTATTTCGTTGTTCCGGTGCCACAATTATTTGCCGATACATCTTTTCAGTATCTGCAGTGAATAAAACAGTATATTGCCTAAATCTTAATAATATTTCTGTTAAATCATCTTGAACTCTCGGTCCAACCATTTGTAAATCGTTGAAAGAAATACCCGAAGTTGCGAAGTTGCGCCTCAAAAACCACTCGATGTTTGGTTGTCAAACTATTTTCTCTTAGTACACCGTTATGTGGAAGGTAATACGAAATGTTTGCGGTAGATATCGTATTATTCATGTAATTTAACAAAACTTCTGTCATATGTCCCAACGTTTCATACTCATTCAAAAATGTTGAGTATCTTTCCTTTAAATCAATATTTCGTTTCAATTTTCGCTCAAAAGACAAAAACCTACCTTTTGCCTGCTCAAATGAATCACCAAGTTTTACTACAGAATCCTTCAATGGTATTGATACTTGAAAACGACCATCTGGAAAACGTCTAGTTATTTTAACAAAATATTCTTGATTTCTTCTGGTGACCATGATCTTTTTGGTGAAATCTCTTCTAACATGAAAAACGCTTCTGATTGTTCTTGTACATCTTTGTTAGAGTTTCTGCTAAAATTACAAAAGGTTTGTTTCCATACCATACTTGGTAAGTTACCTGTTACAACCCATCCAAATTTTAGCATTTTGAAGAATGGAATTACCTAAATTGATTTGACCATTTCTCAAAATACTCCAAAATACGTCTGAATCGATTAAGAGGTCAACTGGACCGGGCTCATGAAACGTAGCGTCTGCTAAATTAATATTTTCTGGAATATTAAGCTTAGATATGTCTATTTTGGCTGCTGGTAATACATTCGTAATCTCAGGAAGTACTAAACAGGATAAATTGAATTTGATTTTATTATTTCTGGACCAAACTGTAACATTCGTCCTTGATTCTAGCTGACAAAGAGCATTATTTAACCCAGAAACCGCGAAATTAATATCAACTAAATTCAAATTCAAGCGATTACAAAGAGATTCTGTAATAAAACACGATTGCGACCCCGAATCTAAAACAGCACGTACTGGATGTGCTATATTATTTTGATCGTAAACATTAACTAAAACTGTAGCTAGCAAAGTATATGCGTGCACCTCTGCACCTTTAGCAGTTAACATTACACTGTTGCTAACGTTCTTATTGTCAATAGGTTCGCCATTACCTATATTAACTTGTAATAATGTATTGTGTCTACCGTTGCACCTTTTGCACCCAGTCTTCAAACAACAGCGTTTCACGAAATGTCCGGGTCTGAGGCAATTCAAGCATAATTTCAGCTCTTTTGCCTTTTTTATTCTGTCTGATACTTCACTTTCTCGAAACTGTTTACATTCATAAATTTGATGCAATTCGACGCAATTTTTGCATTTATGAAACAAACACGCTTTATCTGCATCAGAAACAAAGAAATTCTTTGTTTTGGTGGTTATATGCTTTTGTTTATCTGTAGTTTTATTATTTTCCAATCGTTCTAACAATTGAGCTCGTTTTCTTAAATAATTATAAAAATCTTCTAAACTAGCAGTTGTTTTATTTATCTTAAACTCTTTCTATTTAGTTAAACTAGTATCATCTAGCTTTTTTGATATTAAATGTATAATTATTGCATCCCAAAATTCGATTTTTTGTTCTAATTTTTCCAAAAACCATAAATATTCGCTGACTGTATCTATCAAATTATAAATTTTACAGGCAGAATGTTTATTTATTTTTTCTATATTCAGCAAAGCATATAAATGAT
This sequence comes from Protaetia brevitarsis, assembly GCA_004143645.1. Lineage (NCBI taxonomy): Eukaryota > Metazoa > Arthropoda > Insecta > Coleoptera > Scarabaeidae > Protaetia > Protaetia brevitarsis. Next base: position 52,891 of record RXPK01003473.1, read on the forward strand.
TGTAAATTAAAACATGATTATTGTTGAAACGTTTACAAAGAAGTTCCCACGCGTCATCGTAGGTATCATTGGCAAATTCAAGAGATTTTATGACGTTCGCAGCTGTTCCCTCTAATAACGCTTTAAGATAATGGTATTTTTGAATGGGGTCATTATTAATTTTAAAATGTGTAAAATATGATTCCAGGCAACATTTATTTGAAACATTTTTCCAAAAAAACAATAATAAATCGGCTATGGACCGTTGCATCTTAGGCTGGACACCCGGTATATTATTATTTTTAAATATTAAAAAATGAGACATTTACTTATTCTTAAAAAAAAAAAAGATTTTAAACTTTTAAAAATCTTAAAAAACTCCAGAGCCCAAATCACATATGCTAACTCAACTTTTTTCGAGAGATAAGTAAAATCGACACAAAAACCCATAAAATGGGAGAATTGAAATTGCACTTGTTGACAAAGGCAGGTAGAAAATTGGAGTGTTTTGCTTCCTACCGTCTTAGCAACCGTCCTAGCAACAAATGAACACTAATCTCGCTTTTCTTTGCGTTACTTTTCGTTATCCATCTTGTTTGAGACTTATTTTCTTTTAATTTCTACACGACTTTTTCAATTTTTTGTTGTTTTTTTTTTGGTGAGAATTTTTTTGATTCCTTCTCTTTCTGACTAACTTCGGTTGAGTGGAGGTTATACATTTCTAATCAAACATTTTTCTCAGTTTGTTTTCTATATTCTCTATTCTAGGGCATTACAGCGGCTCTCAATCTCAAGAAAGTTTAAATTAAAATTAAACAAAAAACAGCTGGCATAAACTTACACTTACCTGTTTTTTTTTTATTTTCTATGACCTTTAAATATTTATAAACACAATATTTCGTAGATGAAAATTTCTGGTATGGATTTTTCATTTACTGAATTACGGGTAAATTTTTGTAATTTACCGATAAATTTACCGAACGTTTTTTGGTTACTTTGCTGGTTAACCGGTAAACCGGTATACAAACCTTATTTACTACATCTGTCATTTTGCTATTCTGTTTAAGCAAGGGTTAAATCCAACAAATACCAAATAAATGTAATTAAAGGTGCGAATGATTACTAATGAACCCATTACTATAACAAATAGAAAACGATTGACTCACTGTTGTATTGCTGACTTTCCTCGTGCGGTTCGAAGGACCAATAAACATGTTGACTTTTTTATTAAACTTTATTGATTGATATATTTGATATGTATCCTTTTTTTGTTACTAACTAAAATAATTACAGCTAACTATGTACATACATAAACAATAGGTGTCTTCCATTTACAAGATATATCAGATCGTGTCATGTCATTTCAGTTATTACGTCATATTCGCCTGTTCCATTTCCAAGATCACTGGGAAAGGAAGTGATATTTTCTGCACCCCCCGCACCGATCGAGCACAACCTAGGCAACTGGTGATTTTTGATATTTTTGTATCAGAACGATAGAAGGGGTAAGCACGTATGCGTTCTGTCACTCTGACATTCTGTTTGATTTTCTAATAACCATAAATTATGTACGAAATTGTTTATGGCAGTAATAATCATCTTGTTTTAAATGAGGAAGGAAATGTATAAAAAATAAAAGATATGTAAAGTAACCTATATGCTATTTTTTTCATTCAATTTATTTGTTTTACTTAAACAGATGCTAATGATTTATTGTGGATAGCCCAATGTTATATAAAATACAACAGTGAAAATGTTGCGTACGTAAATAGTAGAGAGACTGAAGACAGTAATGGAGACTGAAGTGGATAATGCTGTTATAGTCGAGGATATAGTTGAAAATGAACAAAATAGGCAAGCTTGGTTATACAATGATACGTTAAAAAAAAGGTTTAATAACGGCTATAGAAAGTAGATATGACGAATTATATCATCTACAGAAAAAAAAATACTTCTGGACCCACATAAGTAATGACTTAATCAGCCAAAACATAAATGTAAGCATATAGAATATTGAATGTTCACTATTTATGACTGTAGTAATCTTTTATTTTAATTGTATATTCTAGTTTTCAGCGAATAACAATTATTCCCTGAAAACATCGAAAGCGGCAAAATTTAATTAGAACGTATAAAGTCAGTAAAGACAATAAAAAGAAAAGTGGAAGATGTCCAACTCGTTTTCAATTCTTTGGTAGACTTGATCTATTGTTGGGTGACAAGCCAAATAACAGAAGTCCACACATAATTGATGTAGCTCAATTGGAAAACTATGTGGCTCAGAGAGACAATACTTTTGATGCTTGTGGAGCACAAGTCACACCAGGTGCACTTACTGCAGCTCCAAGAAGAACTAGTGGGAAAAATACTTATTTGAAAGCGAATATTTTGGGAAAAGGTGTGAAATCAATAAAGAAAATATTAAGAAATATCAGGAATGCTTAAAGATAAAACGACAAAAGCTGGAGTTAGATAGACGGACAGTTGCGTTAATGGAGCAAATTTTGAAACTGCAAAATTGAATTTAAGTTTCTTAAATTAAGAGTTTAATTTTTTTTTAGTTCAAATTTTAATAAATTTAATACTGTAATTATTAAAAATTATATATTGTTTAACTTTTGATGTAAGATTTTTGTATTAAGAATTTTTTATTTAAGGTCGAAATAAGTGTATTTAGTTTTAAAGAAAAATTTTTATTCCTTAATGCGTTTATTATTTTGATATACATTTTAAAGGATCAGAAATATAACTTATTTGCTCACAGTATAATAAATAAAACATGGAACAAAACTTACACATTTGGTAATGCAACTTTATTAAGGAAAATAGTATTTAAATAATAATAAAATGTGTCGGTAACTTCAATTTCATAATAAACAAAAATGACAGTTGACATGACAACTGATGCGTGATCAGTTCAGTTGCTAAAACGCATTCTCTTTACATGTGATGTTTTAGTGATATTATTTGATATGAAATTATCACTTCAGGGAGATCTTTTTGATACAACTTGCAAATGGAAAACACCTGTCTATACAGTTTATTACGACGAAGGCTTGTTGGAAAATATTGCAGGTACTGCCGAGGGTACTGCTGATAATCCAATAATTGAAATGACATTTTTAAGACAAAACAAATGGAAAAGTGGCGAATTCAAATGGCCTGGGAAATCAGATATATCAAATATTATATTAATTCACTATGTCTCGGCCTATACCAATAAAGGAGAACCAATTGAAGACGACTAGGTGTACTAACTCTCATTGATCTGACTTATAAAAATAAAAAATTAAATTGTTGATATGTCTTAATAAAAACTGTCTTTGGAATGTGTCTTATTCACCATCCGTAATAATAATTTATAATTGTTTATGATGATTTATTTGGAATGACGGTTATTTATAAGGATTTGCTCTGTATTTACATGATGCAGATGATTTAGGCTTTCCTGATTCCGAAATAGAGGTTGCTTTTAGGTCGATGAATCAACGTAAAGCGCCAGATATAGAGGGTATTACTGCTGATATTGCGTTAAGAGCTTATGAGGCAGTACCGTATTTTTCCGCAAAACTGTTTAATAAATGTTTAGATAGAGGCATTTCTTTCGGCTTGCTGGAAACGTTAATTAGTTAAGGTTATTATAGGCATTACATAGCTTAATTATAAATGAATAGATGTCTTTATGCGATCATAAAATGCTATGAGTGTAGGGCGATATGGATTGAGAACGGGTAAATCAACTCTAGATATGATAGATAGGGTCGTAAATTTTGTTAAAACCGCCAGGTTAGAAGTAGTATATAGTGGGATTATGTTGTTGGATATTAAAGGTGCTTTTGATAACGCTTGGTGACCAAAAACTGTTGCCAAAAAATTGCCAAGGTAATTTAATTAGGATCGATAGTGGATATTTCTCCGACACTGTAACGGTACTACACAAGGCTACCTACTCTAAGTACCATATAGATACCATAGCAATTGAAATGTTCATACTCTAACTAAATAATGCAGCTTGCACAATAGCAGCTTTCACGTTTTCCTAATTCGGACAACCGTGCCGTCTTCACGTAGCTGCTCCCTTTTTCACACAACATGAATTGGAAGTTGAAATAGGGAAGCGGTGATGACCTAAAAACAAATAAAACAACAGCAATACCTATTCTAATACTTAACAATAACTTAATCCTAATTATCCTAACCAAGAGTAATTAAATTAAAGACGTATATTTTAAATATTCGTAGTTTAACAGTACTTCCGACCACTAAAGAGCATAAAATATTCATTCATAAACACGTGCTACCCTACCAACTATCTAAATATCATGTCGTACCATATCTAGTTCTTTAGCAACATTACTAAAAAAAGTCCCACCATTCGACCGACTCATCATCTCTAATATCTGTTTCACGTTGCGGCCAATTTAACCCCCTAGCTAATGCCTTAACTTCCGTACGCGACCGCTACTCATCAGTGAGTGGACATTCAAATAAGAGCCCCGCTGTATCTGCCCCTCCACATTCACAAAGCGAATCATTAATCCTCCCAATTCTTCATAAATATGGTTTAAAATTACCGTGACCGGTTATTAATTCTACCGCCTAACATGATAAATTAACTCTCATTTACCTAAAACATGTAACGCTACCGATAAATTTGCTAGTCCACATTCCATTTAAAGTAATATCTCACCTACTCTGCCAATCATTATCAAGTTTATCCCTAAACGCTTTTTTAACTACGCTAGCCGAAATTAGCCCAAATCTAATAATCACGCTAACTCTCCTAGATACCGCCTCTTTTGCTAATTGATCCGCCATCTCATTACCGATTGTACCTATGTGAGCCCTAGTACAAAAAAGGTTTTATGTTCCCCTCACGCAACATACTGCCTGATTTATTGCAATTCATTCTGCCTGAAAAATATTGCAATGATCCCCTAATTTAAACTCCTGATTATGTATTTCAATACCCCTATTATAAATAACAAAAGCCGCCTCTGTGCCACTCTCACTCTTCGACCCATCCGTAAAAATTTCTAAACTCTCTCCAAAAGTGTCTATAAATTTATTTATAAGTAATACTTTTTAATTCCACGTGATGATCCACGCCCGCTTCTAATCTAATTCCCGTTGCCATAATTAAACCTTCGAACTCTATTTTATTCGCGTCCCTACAAAATTTGAGTTCCTTCAAACGTAAATCTACTAGTAATATACCCGAAAAACGCCGCGCCTGCCGAAATAACCATTAACAATCTTTGTGCCCCGATTAATTTTTCTGCTTTTTTTACACGCGTCAGCCCATATCTCCCCCGTGTACAATATTGCCAATTCTATAGCGCCCTTGTAAATACACTGTTGAAAATTTTAACACTTTTTTGACTAATTTAATAGTCAGGAGAGGTCCACACTCTTTTCGTGTTATTTTGTCGAGAACTATAGTTTAAATTTGACGAGCAAAGATAGTCAAGTATTGTCTATTGCTAAGGGGTTATTTTGTCCCAACTGACACGCGTAAATAGATGTTCCCAATACATCTTTACGATATTGAAATTTTTTATGCCCACTGGAATTAACGTTTAATAACACGAGGTTACACTTTGCAAGTCAGTCACATTTGGTGGTTTGTTTGGATATGTTAATACGGGGAATCAAACACGAAAACAGATACACGTGCAATGCAGGTGGTGCGTATAATGCAATACTGTATTAGAATAGGTGGGGTTTCTATATTTCTATCCGAGGGAAAAATTCTGATTGGTTGACGCTTCTGAATGTCTAGAAAAATATTTAATCCTCATATCTGAACAAAGAATTCACAGGAAATTCTAGTAATTTCTGTTCTATTAAATACGCGTAGTCAACTCGTCTGGCAAAGTTTGGAAAAATCAACACTAAAATATTTGACTAGCGCAAAATTAACGCCAACACCGTAATATTTTCAACAGTGTAGTACTCTCCGCGTTACCATTTAAATCCCACGTGACGCTGCCCGATGCTATAATTTTGTTACTGATTTCCCTACCTTTTGCGGTAATATACTGAATATGCGCCTTAAAATTTAATTTATCTTCTGAGCTAACCTCAAGATATTTAACAAATTCTTTGCAATAGATCCTACCCTCCCCTAATTTAGGCTTCCTTCGATTTGCCAAAAAATACTGTCTCTGATTTGTGCGCATCAAGATTTAATTTATTATCTAAATTCCAATTTAAAATATTTGCTAAAACTTGATTAGCCCTATTTTTTTAACGTATTATATTGCACTGCTTTAACTATAACGTAGTATCGTCCGCGCACGACAGAGACTATTGTATAAAATATTCCAGTACCCCGGTCCCCGAACGCGAACGTTGCGGACAACCCCTAGTAATCCTTGTAATACTAATTAATACCCGGTTCCCCAACTATGGCGATTCTGTCAGAGAACTATCCGATAGCGATTCTAACTAAATTACCTGGGCAATTTTAACGCTTTAATTGTGTTATAATTTTTGGCCACCAGGCATTATCAAGAGCACCTTTAATATCTAACAATATAATGGCACTATATACTTTCTCTAACCTGGCGGTTTTAAACAAAATTACAACTATATCTATGGCATCTATGGTTGATTTACCCTTACTAAATCCACATTGTCCTACATTCATAGCATTTTGTGATCGCATAAAAAATTCTATTCTATTTCTAATTAAGCTATCTAATGCCTTTCCGATAACCGGTAATAGAGTAATAGGCATATAACTAATTGGATCTGTCATATTAGGTTTACCCGATTTAAGAATAACCTTAACTAATTGACATTTTCAGCAAGCCGGAAAAAAGCCTGTATCTAAACATTTATTAAACAGTTTCGCGAAAAAATACGGTACTCCCTCATAAGCCCTTAACGCAATATTGGCAGTACAACAGTCTATACCAGACACTATTGCAGAGGATTTAGAAATTTTTACGGATGGGTCGAAGAGTGAGGGTAGCACAGGAGCGGCTTTTGTTTGCAAAAGTTTAAATTGGGGGATCATTGCAATATTTTTCAGGCAGAATTAGTTGCGATAAATCAGGCAGTAGTTTATATTATGCGCGAATGGGAATTTATACGGGACGTGAGAATTACAACAGATAGCAGCTTATCTGTATTACAAGCGTTAGGGATTTAAAAAATTGGGCTGATTTGTTATTAGATACTTGGGATACATGGGATAAGCAACACAAGATAACCAGTAATTCTCAACATACTCTACATATTAACAACATACATATACAAAAAAAAAGGGTTAATGCTGGACGGCATACTTCTACAAGATAAAAAAGTGTGCTAAATTTTTTATTTCAAAGATTTTAATTAATTCAAATGCACATTACTTAGACATACAAGATTTTGATTGCGCTAGCTACACTGATACTGTCTTTTTAATGATTCATCTGGTACCCTCGTATGTCGATCTCATCCTTGTGGCAGCTGAAATAAATTTTATATAAGAATTGGACATTGCTTATCAGCAAATATTCCATACCAACAACCGCCTCGAGACATCTGCAACACATCAACTTTTGTATAAACACATTTTACTACTCATATACTGTACAACTTACCAGTAGAACTGGGGTGCTGGTAGAACTTAGACCGCTGATAGCTGAAATCGAAATATTCACGTAATATTATATTTTCGACAGTATTTTAAACCTTGATGGAAGTTTTTATGCAACTATTGTGTTAAGGAAACAAAATTTAAATAAAACAATACAAAACATGTATATAATTATTGTACTACTTTTAAAAAGCCTTGCCTACCCGTATCATCGCTGTCATAACAGCATTCGTCTCATTCTCGTTGCTTCATCCTTCTCTCATCTTTACTACAACAAAAAACTTGTTAATGTACTGCATCGTGTAACCATTCCTCTTGCCATCAATTGCTGTTTTTGCTATATTTTGCAATATCCCCAGTATTTTCACCGATATTTTGATATTTATTATGCATATCTCCACTTTGTAAGCTGCTAATTTCATATTTTTTAAGTGTGTGTTTGACTAAATGATACTTATGACAATTTCGAGTTGGACGACACACCTCTAACCTGCAATATTATTTATGTAAACATGCAATAACACCTGCATTGTAACAGTTCTTAACCTATCCATTTTATAATTACGACACTTACCACTTGCCGATTAAAACCATGTTTATTCACAACGAATTCTTATCTTATAACCCATAATCATGGACTACAAAACAATGCAAAACTACACAAACCTTTTGAATATCACCGTTCCTTCGTTTTTTTATTCACGCTTCTCATCTACCACGGCCATAGAATAAAACCACTGCCATCACTCCACTCACGTGATACACGCGTGCTTGTCGTTTGTTTACGATACGATATAATGCACTAACTCACGTGACTCAAAACAGCAAGTAGGATTAGACAACCGCAGATGAAAAATTTGTAAAGCCTAAGCCAGTAGTTTAATAGTTCAAATTCAAATTAAAATAATAAGAGAAAGATATTAATTTTTGTTAAAATAGAGTATATTTGGTATATGCATTATTCTACTTAAAAATATATTATTAACTCTTTGAATATTACGAACACGAATATATACATAATATGTTTTAATACATTTAATTATGCATTTTATTTTGTTAATTCAGGATAAAATTAACTTTTACTTTTATAACCACATTATAATCTAAATGTGTTTAAGATGTTCGATTAAAATGTTGTTTTTAGAAGCCATGAATTTACATTTTCAATAGATAACCGAAATTATGACCAATCCAATCTGTGCTTTGTTTTTACATGAATATCCTAAAGTGTAACAAAACACAACTTTTGTTGGTTAAGTAAAACTTGACAATATTTCTCATGTATGTAGATATAGTAGTTGTTAAATATTAAATTCATGTTGTATAAATATTGTGTGCTATACATGGGAATATTTCCCATATTGTTTGAAAACTTAATATGTGCTTAATATGTATAAAATATACATTTAATAAATATAGGTGTTAGACTCATAAAACAATATTAAATAAATATTTTCGTAAAACCAAAATAAGATATTGGGAAACGATTATAAAATAAATATTCAAAACATAAAACTAGGTTTCTTTGGTTATTTCCCTTAGAAATCAATTGTCAAGAGTGTTTTTTAAATTTCTCTTCGAATTGTTCCAGTTTATTTGTTATACACTTGATGTTTCTCTCTCAGAAACAACCTGCAACTCTTTTATTTTAGGGCATGTCTTTGACGTCTGCTTGGCTGCTATCAAATACCAAAGCATGTATCAGAGCGTTAGAACATTATTTGTGGCTATCTATTCGGATCGCTTGTTCTACTTCGATGTTCTTAATTCCATCGATGAACGTTTGGGTAGCTAATTGTATCACATCTGCCTCAAATACTTTGAGTCCTTCTCCGTTTTCCTATGTTCTGGTTTTTAATTGGATTTGTCAAAATGTAAAAGGATTTTGTTACTTTGAGGAGCTACTAAGCTACTACTATTATATTAAAGAGTATTGCAATATAGCACCCACTTTCATTTCAATTATGAGCAACTTATATGTAATCAACCTACATCATTGGATAACAAACCACAGAAAAACTATTTCTGTTTTTTCTGTGCTCTTATCCTTTCCAGTAGCTTTGGTATGATGCCTCTCATGCGTAAAGCCTAATAATTGAAGCTCATCCTTAATGTTGCTATTTCTTTATCTTCTATTGAATTTAAAGCTAACTTGGTGAGAACGTGCGTGAGAAGTGCGGCTCCAACCAGGTATGGTCTGGTTAATGGGCACCGGCATTTGTAAAAGAGCGCATAACTATTGTAAGAAAATTTTATCACCGTTTGACATTGTAAAACCAACTTGAGCATTAATACACATGCATCTATTATATACTTCCTAATATTATTTACAACTATGTAAGTATTACAATCAACAACTAAAGGATTATGCCTAAATTGCGGTAACAAACTTATAATATGCATAATACTATTGATATTCATAATTGCATTTGAACTATAACCTATTTACCAACTAATATTTATTTACAGTTTAAACACGCCCTTCATTTTTAAATATTATCTCGGACTATAACAATTTTACAACAATGAAGCAGTGTAAAATATCGTTATGATATGATAGTACAAATAATTTTTAGTTATCCTTGTAAACGATACCGAAATAAATATTTGAACGTAAAGTATCAAACAAACCTCAGCATAGTTATTTAGTTACCTTCTCCGTAGAATATGTTTAGTCAAAGTCCCATATTTTATTGGATTTCAATTAAAATTTTAAATTAATTGGAGAAAATAAACATAATAGGTAACCAAAAAATGTTTTATGCAGAACGTATACTAAAATGTAAAAACAAATGAAGCTACTATAACACTTGGTAAGCCATAATTAATTAGAAATGTCTTTATATATTATTAAAATTGTAGTGTGCCCAAAACTTTTGAAAAGCGTTCCGAATTCATCAAAACCTCAAGTTGTAAAAATTATCGAACAATGTATTAAATAAAATCAATTGTCAATTAAGGCAAGCTATAAATAAAATTATTACATTTGCATTGTGCTTCTTATTTTATTTCTGTTGTTTTATATTTCATTATAATTTTCTAGCTTACCTCCTGAACAAGTTATAAATCATTAAATAACGAAATATTGAGATCTTGAAAAAGTAGTTTTATTAAATAAACCTAATTGTGTTAAAAAAAAGTTATACTAAATTTCAAATTACGTTCAAAAACTCTTTTAACTGTTTTAACTTCTATTTTTTTTTTATAGAACTTTCTAATAAAAACTTTCTGTTATTACGTTTAGTGTTATAACGATTTCAGGTCTAGTTATTTGTTTAAAAATATTTCAAAATTCATTGTAATAATCAAATTTCATGAATTGCTTTGTTTTCTATTACACGAAATTTACTTGTACTACTACAATATACATACCAACTACTCTGCTGAAGTAAACATTTCACGACAAAAGGCTGAATTAGACCTTTTTCTTTGCACCACATCGGATAAAGGGGTTGCACTGTGTTAGCTGATTTCGTAGATAACGTTAATTGTACGGTAAAAAGCTATCAGAAAAGTCATTGTTAGCGATTAGATCGATATTTCTTAAAGATATAAACACTTATAAAACAGCAAACATACAGAAATATTTATAATGGTGTCATCCAAACCGTGTATACTGGGTGATCCACCTTACAGCATCCATCTAACAACCTTTTTATTGCCAAACATTTTTAACAAATTTCGGAATGCAATATTGACTATATTTGCAATTATTTAATCATAGTATGTAGGGTAAATTTTCAAATGTAATTTATTTCACGCCAGTATGTTAAGCTGTCGACGCTGTGGTATCGAATGAAGTAAGTTGTAGAGTCCCAATTTCGCAATTGTGTTGCAATGCAATGGTGTGTACCGAAATATATTTTCTTAAGTATTCGAGACGTTATTTTTATTTTGAGACCCTTACAAATAAATCAGGCATGGGCTATACATCAGTGCTTATCCTAAAGCAGCACGCGCACTGGATCGACTCGGCTCGGAAAAGAACAATCGACAGTTTTTGCTATACGTGAAGTTAAATGGAGGGCCGCGCACTGGATCGGATCGGATCGCATCGGAAAATGCCGAACCAATGCGCGGCCCATGATTTAACTTCACGTATAGCAAAAACTGCCGGTTGCTCTTTTCCAAGCCGAGTCGTTTCAGTGCGCGTTTTGCTTTATTGTGTCCCAGCAAGTGGAGCGCAACGACGTAACGTTAATACGTGTAGTGAGAACATATAAGCGGCTAAGAAAATGGGAGGTTAAGTAAAAACAACGTCAAGATGTCTGAAGTGGAAAAGAGCGTCCCCAGGCTATCCGTTAGTAAAAGTACATTTGAAGAATTTATGAATAATCAAACTCGTCGAGATGAAGGGAACGTCGAAACTCCTAATGCAAATCAAAATATTACGAACAATGTAATGGCTACAATCCAGTTGCTGATGCATCAGAATACAATATTAATACAAATGCTCCAACAACAGCAAAGTAATAAAAACTATGGAAGAATAAATGAATGGGAATTTAAGATGGAAATCTCATTATGAACGTGAAGATATTTGCTAAATTGTCGATCTGAAACTACAATATGTATCTATAATGGATAATAATAATTATAGGATGACTTTAAGCCACTACCTTGCGTTAATTAACGCTAACTAATAATTAGGTCACGTTAAAAACGTGTGTAACACTAGGTAGATATTGGCATATATATGTTTCACCTTACCAAGGACCATCAGTGCTACTGGTCTAACCTAATGTATTAATAAGTGGAGGAATAAATGAATGAGATTTTAATCTTAATTTCTCATTCATTTATATGGGGGTGGGCCACCACATTCGCGTCGGTTTAAATGCGAAAAGTGGTAACATATTTTCAATTTCCTGTTTGTTAAAGGTTATACAGGTTCGGAAGGACCATATTTCAAAATTATTTTGAAGTATACAGGGTAACTTAAAAAAAAAGTTACACACCAAAGTTGTGAAAAATTAAACGGAACACCCTGCATATTATGACATATTTTGATTGTACAGACTAAATAAAGACAAGTTGGTGTTAGGTTTCTTATGTCTAATTCAACTCATTTACGAGATAATTAACTATTCTTTAAAATGTAGACCAAAATTTAAGAGGCATGCCTGTCATGCATATTTCAGCTAGATGTTTTAAACTGGATTTATTTTTTAACTAAAGTCTTAGACTTGATAATAAAATAAAAGTAATTCAAAAAATTATACAGGGTAAACAAAAACATACTTTTAATTTTCGCTACACTTAAAGGCAAGTAACTTTCTTATTTTAAATGGAACACCCTGTATTTATTACCTTATTTAGATTCTAATTTTAACGGTCTTTAAGATTGTATTAATGCTTCCTATAGTTATAATCTTATAGTTTCTTAGTAATTTAGAATTTTCTATTCAAATATTAATTCCTATCCATTCTTTTTTTCAAAAGTAGGCTTAGAGAAAAGTGTGGCTATTATTCATTATACACAAAAGTCATTTGACAGTAACCTGTCAGTTACGCATCATTGTTGTTCGTGGTTATTTAAACAGCATTTTAATTATTTACAATAAAAATTACCCTCAAGCAGAAAGAATTGATATGATTTAATAATTAGAGAGTGTGAAAAAATTGTTTGCTAGCATCAACGATTTATAGGCAAAAATATCCTAACAGTCAACCCACTAGCGTCATTTAGAAAATTTGCTGCAAGTTTTCGGAAGTACAGGAAACGTGTTTTATAAGAAAACAACGATAAAAACCGATTGCCGGAAATGAAGGAAATAATATTTTAGTTATCGGATCTTTTGCTGAAAATCCGCATACAAATCAGAGAAAAATAAATGAAACTACAGGGATGAGCAGAGGCAGCATCGGAAGAATTATAAAGAAGAACAAATTTTACCCATACCACATACAACTACATCAAGAACTTTTGGAAGTAGATTATGATCGGCCGCTTGAAGTTTGTTTATAGGTTCTAGAAAAGTTAGGAGATGACGAACATTTTCTCGATTATGTGTTATTTTCGGATGATTCAACTTATCATAACAACACCCACTAAACAAAATTCGGTAACAGAAATGTTTCAGAGATGTAACATTATTAACTTTGTAACTTCGAGTGTAACGTGCAGAAACGTTTTTGTTTACCGTACAAAACCTGCGACATGTCCGCAAACGTTGCGTTTGAATACGTTTCAGAAACATAACTGTTAACTTTTTAAGAAACGTTTTATAAACGTAATCATTTGAAACATTTTTGTACCATAAAGGTAAAGTGTTGTAAGCCCATTTTTGCCCATTATAAAGTCTAAGTATACCATTTTCTGTAATTGCAGATTAAGAAAATCGTATACACTTAATAATGCGCAAAAATGGACTTATGGCATTTTACCTTTGTGGTTAACCTTTAAAGTGTAACCTGTTGAAGGCAAGACGCTCGATGTGTATGTACGCCATTCATTGGACAGAGTAATGTAGTTCGAAAAATGTTCTGATTTATGAATATACCAGTAATGTTGTGTTTTCTTTTATCTTTGCTATGTTCATTTCCAACACGCTTCAGTAAATTCTACATTTTTTTAATTTCAAGTTTTGTTTGTTTCCAGTGGTATAATTGCATTCTGTTGGCCACTTTCTAAACATGCCAGTATTACTGCAGCTAGTTCCAAGCCTGGTGAAATGCGAGGGGAAGGTGGCCGGCGCTTCGCAATAAGTATCTATCATGAAAAACTGAAAAATCGCGAATATCTCCAAAACCTTTTGGAGATAGGCACAATGACACTCGTATAAAATCGAAAGAAAATTAAATTTTACATCCATTTATGTAAAAATTGCTATACCATTCAATTTAAAAAAATCAAGTTATCCATGATTTTAGAGTTCGAAAATTACAGAGCTCTATTTAGTAATTCTGTAATTTAAACGCAACAATTCTAAAATAAAAGACGGGTGCTGTTTCCTGTATGCCTAACGTATTGTTATTTAAATTTAACAAGGAATCCAAAAGTGCAATAATATACAGGGTGTTCCATCTAAAATAATAAAGTAGTATCTACTTCCGGTATAACCGAAGTCCGCCATTACTAAAACTAATTTTAAAAATGTGTAGAATATGATTCGAGGTAACATTTATTTGAAACATTTTTCCAAAAAAACAATAATAAATCGCCTATGGACCGTTGCATCTTAGGCTGGACACCCGCCATAATTAACCGACGCAAAATATGACGATTTTTTTCCATATCTTCGTTGTACTTAATTTTATGTCGCAAATAAGCACTGTCTAACTATTCACGTATGTCCAGTTTGCCTAGAACAGTGGTCGGCAAACCGCGGCTCGCGAGCCGCATGCGGCTCTTTCACTCCTTGGCTGCGGCTCTTCCACGTAATGTTTAGTGGAAGCACGGCATTATTATTTATTAACTTGCCTTGTAAGAGACGAGTATACATTTTTGAAACGCAAGCCTACAGAAAAGTGGCACATTTTTAGAAAGCAACAATAGCACGGATAGTCGCTCGCAAACATGCTGCTCGCCGAAATTCGACAAACAAAGCGGCATAAGTACAGAATGTTTTTTCTGAATTTATTGTGCGCAGGGGAGGCGGGCATGCGATTCTTGCGTGAGTTGTGCAAGCGAGCCCATTCAGCATTCAGCCAGCCTGTCAGCAGCATCACAGTTGTATATATTTTTCAATTTGCAGATTCCACAGGTATTTAATAACCTCTTTTTTTAATTTTGTTATAACTTTATGTTTAATGTTCTATTTTTATTTAAAATGCAACATTCTTTTAGGTGCAGCATGGCTACTAAGAAAAAGCAAAGAAAAACGGCAGATGAAAACCGTGAATTCAAAGTGGAGTGGACAGAAAACCTTGTGTTTATCCAACACTTAAATGGCCTTCCGACGTGTCTTATTTGTCAAGAAAAAATGGCACATAACAAAAAATTCTAATTTAGAAAGACACTTTACCACTAAACACGAACCATTTAGTACCAAATATCCGGTTAGTGATGCAAGGAAGAAAGCAGTCAAGGAACTCCAGAAGAGACAAAATAGGTCAGCTTTTGTTTTTAATCGCTGGGTCCAATCTTCTAACAATATACATATGACCAGTTTTGTAGTTAGTCAGGAAATTACGCAAAGACGAAAGCCATACACAGACGGAGACTATATAAAGAGTTGTTTTATAAGTGCATCCACAGAGCTTTTTCGAGATTTTAAAAATAAAGCAGATATTTAAAAAAAAAAGATCGAGAGATACCTTTGTCTGCTAAAACAGTGAAAGATAGAACAGTAAAAATGTCTGCAAACATAACAAACCCAACTAATTGAAGATCTCAAATTGGCCTCAATACTATCAATAGCAGTTGACGAGCGTTGTAGAACGCGCGGAATAGACATAGCTAATACTGTAATAGAATGGCTCGAAGAACATCAAATTCCATTAGAAAAAATTGTCTCGATTTCAACAGACGTAGCGAAAAGTATGACAGATGTAAGAAATGAGTTTGTCGCTATTTTAAAGGAAAAACTTAATCACAAGATACTTACTTACCATTGTATTGTTCATCAGGAAGCACTATGTGTGCAGACATTTCCTGAAGAAATTTGCAAAGCAATGGAATTGGTGATTAAGATTATTATCAATTCCATTGTAGCTAAAGGTTTTTACCATCGCCAAATTAAGGAATTTCTAATTGAGGGTTCAATATGAAGGAAGCTTTTCTCTGCAGGTTCAAAGACTTTAGAAACAGTAAAGCGACGTTAGCCTTTGCTAAAAAAGACCTCTGAATGCTATGGTAACAGAAATATTTTTTCCGCACTTTAACATTGATATTGACAGCTTTGAAATGCAGTTGCTGGATTTAAAGAATAAAGAAATATAGAGCTCAAAATTCGAGCGTCTTTATACCGATTTAGGGCTATTGGAGAAAAATAAATATGAATTAAGTTTTACAGCACAAACGGTCTGCTTTGAAAGATCTGTAAAGGGGAGATATGTTGATTTTTAACACCTGGAATAGTATTCTTGACTCATATGATCAACTGAAGGAACTACCATTTGCTGTTCTTTCCTTATTGGGTCTATATATTTATGCGAACAATCATTTTCAAGCATGAACTTTATCAAGAGTAAATTAAGAAATCGGCTTATCGATGAGAACTTGGAATCGTGCCTAAAATTAAAAACAACAACATACAAACCTGACTTACCCTTACTTTCCGAGGAAATGCAAAGCCCTTGTTCACATTAGTGGAGTATTTGTAGTTTTTTTGAGGATACGTTTAATATTATTTAATTTGTTATAATATTTAAATAAATATTATCTTTATATATGTATGATACCAAGCTTTATTTCATGTACCGTTAGTTAAAAAAGACATATTTAGCAAAGGCAAGCCCGAGAGTGTACTTTCAATTCTAATTATTTCCATAAAAATGTCTCTACTCAAGCAACGCTTAAGTTTAAAAAAAAATGGCTCTTTGAATAAACTTCAATTTTGTATTGTTTATATTTGGCTCTTTTGGATGACGAGTTTGCCGACCACTGGCCTAGAACATTAAAATCCACGCATGCATTCATGTGAGAAACGGAATTTTCGTGTTTCTTTGCCCTCTCTGCGATATGCTTTAAAGCATTTAACCCATGTTTATTCCACGCACTAACCTCTTTTTAAAAAATTAAGCAGATAAAACAAAATAGTTTATTTCTTAGTGAATATCCGCACATCCATCCACTCATATTTTTCATATATATTTATATTGAGTACTCTATTGTAAGTTCGAGTTTTACTTATGGAGGTGTGTAGTTTATTTGAAGATTAGGAATAGGCCTTCCTTTCTTCTTAATTAAAAGTTTTTCCTCAAATGAGAGCGGTATTTTTTTAAAAGATTTTGCACTCAATTAACTTCCATCAATAATAATAAAATAAACGTCACTTCAAGCCTTTGAAATCACACATGAGCGGTACGCGTTGAAAACAATGCAGCCACAATTAATGCAAGACGTTCACTGGAGACACGAAATTGCGTGCCCCAAAGCGACCGTATAAGCGCATATAGCGAAGATAAACGGAGCCGTCCGATTCATACTCGAAATAGGTACATCGTAAATAGTGCCCCGGAACATAGTTTTGAGCGTTCGCATATGCGCTAGTGTCTGTGGTGCGGAAGGAAACTTTGATACCATCGTTATAAAAATACGTAAAAATAATAAAATAAAATACTGATTTACATGCGAATTTTATGTTTATCTTGGTGGTTGGGTGAGCACGTGCTCTTGTGCCCTTTAGTACCAGCCGCCACTGTTAAAAATCAGGGAGAGGTTTTGCTTTCCAATTTTCTACCATCACAAAACCAGGCATTTGAAGAAAACAAAACCAACCTTCTGTGAGAAGATGCGATGGTTTCCCCTCATTTCGCGTTAGTTGGGTGAACTTTCACTGATAAAATAAATAATTTCCCTGATAGACTAACGGTTCGTAATACAATGTCGACTGCGTACGTCTGGTTCGGCGTATAATGTCTCTCTCCTCGATTGGTACGTCCCGGAGGCGTATTTTCATGTGCGCGTCTAATTTAGGGAAATTTAAGGAAACATGGAGGCTACTTCTTCAGCACTCAAAAGGATAATGATAATTTGCGGTTATCAGTAATAAGGTCTGGGACTTCTCCCCAGATCCTCCTAGAGTAAGGTTTTTGCCATGCTTGGTTTTCCCTTACTCCGTGGCCATTGATTTTATATAAATATATAATATATAATCGATGTCCTTGGGCGAATGCTGGGAGATAACGAAAGTCGTTCCATGGGCGCATTTAATAATAACTGATAGCTGGCCGATTTACAGTAGACTCGCCATTATGTGAACTAATCACATTTTACATATTTGATCATTTCACAAAAGTAGTATTCATATGGTCGCGTGGCTACTGTATTATATGTTTGTTATTAAGAATCATAGGGAAATTATTTAGTTAGAGTACGAATTCAATTGTTTGGAACCCATATAGTAGAATAAGTAGCATCATGTAGTACCTTTCAGGTCGAGCACGGGGTTGGGATGATTTGTAATAGTTTAGTTTTCATAAATAAAGTGTATAGTGCTTAGACGAACATGGATTTGTGTAATAATATTCTCCTTCGTATTAGAGCTGATTTCAAGCCACTTCGCCACGAAATGCACACGGATTTGTAATATAATATTGCCTCCGTATTAGTGCTGATTTCGCACCGAACTATCACAAAATGTTCCTAATGACGAACTTCTTAACTAAACAATACTAATAAAATCTCTCTGATGTATCTTCATGTTTTACTTTTCTATTTGAAGTTTTTCTCTTTAATATTTTTCGAATTGGCAGGTGGACTAGATTGAATCCTTTCACTGCAAGTATACACTGAGAAGAAAATTTAATAATCGTAAATGAAAATACAATTATCGTAAGTAAAAAGTTCAGCTGGATAGGGGACAAAAGCACAGATTACTTAGCACTAGTAAAAAAGAGATCCTAAACACTGATACTAACAACAAGCAATCTAAGTTACTTACGGCCTGCTTCATACCGGTAACTTATGAAGTTATTTATGATAAGTAAACTGAAGTAGTAAACCAAAGAATATATGCAGTTGCGGTAAGTAAAAAGGATTACTTGTGATAAGGAAACAGTATCATTAATGCACGATAAAAGATAGGGTAGATGGGGCTCCCTTGAAACGTTATTTAGCTATTGAAATCTAAACAAAGAACAAAGAAAAATATGGCTTTGAAGTTACAACTAATAACAAACAAAGAAATAATATACCTAGGCGGTAAACTTGCGATTTCTGTTGGTTCTTTGCACTAGGCGTTGTCTCGGCGAGTTGATCGCGTACGCCGACAGAGACGTCGGCTTCTTGGTCACGGTATCCTTAGGTGCAGACTTGGACTGTCGGATCACTAGCCACGGGATCCACACTTTAACTTCACCAGCGGGCGCAGATATTATCACAGTGATGAGGAATTCAAATATCCCACCACGTGGTTTAAAACTGAGAGAAGTCGTTATCGATTAGCATTATAATCTTGTGGAAATCGAAAACTAACTTATCCCGTTTTTCACGTGCACCAGCGAAGTAATTACTACTGAAAAGGACAAAGAAAAATAATAAATGCTTATTAATTACTTATATTTATTAAAAAATTTAGGTAAAAGCATATACGAAACTAAAAATTCACGGATCCTAAAACCTAATAGCAAACCTGCAATAAATTTTCATTTTAATAGCATATTCTATACATATTACTTACAAAAAAAAATTAAGAAACAAACACGATAGTAACAGAGGAAAAGTCCAAAACGCAAATAAACATAAACACAGCACCTAGCATAACACACGTTCAAAGGTTCAAACCGTTTAACATAACAGCCAGAAGCCATAAACCAGACTATGAGAGTACAATGGCAAATTACAAGTATGAAAAAATAACTGCAGACATGCTCCAGACTGTGCAACTGATGACATTTGCCTCGACATGAAGATAGCGTCTAGGCAACGTCACGGACATACGGCTAGAGACATCTATTGGTATGGGAGAATTGAGCCGCCATGACAGGTTTCCCTTTCTCTTATTAAGATTACATACCGTGCGCTAGCCCACGCTTGCGCGCGTAGCAATCTCGGGGACTAGAGTAGTGGCTTGATTTTGGAGCTTGGCTAAAATTGCCGCCTTCACTACTTTAGATAGAGAGTCTATCTTGCGTCCTTACCCGGTTTGGGGATGGTCGTCGCGAACGCCTGCTTCCACGATGCTGGGAAGCACTGCACGGTCAGGATGACATTGGCAATGTCCGGAGCTGCGATTGCGATTGATGGGAATCGTTTAAGCATTTCGTTTATTATTCCAGGGAGGGGGAGACCAACTATCGGGAAAAGGCAGGATATCATTTCCGGGCATCTACGACAGGGCCCTCAACGCCTCTTCCACCCACTCGTTGTTTTTAATATCTACGTCAGAAATGTACTCAAAGGCCCGGGCACCTCGCTCGCTATTTACGCGGACGATACGGCCGTCTACTCAGGCTGTAGGGATGAGGCGGTCATGTTGAGACGTCTCCAGGGGGCTGTTGACAATATTTGCGATTAGACCGGCGAACCACAATAAATGTTAAGCCATTAGATTTGCGAGAAAAACGCCTGCGAGAAAAACGCCTGTCCCCTGCCCTAACTATTCACTGAGAAAAAGTTTTGCTTGGAACTATTATCTTGAATTAGTACCTGCAACTAAACCCAGTTTCCTGAAAGCAAGTTGTTACTGTAAATAGTGCTTTTATTAACGGCTATTATACAGCGTGCCTGACGAATTTGTGGTAAGTAACGTATTACTTCTGACTACAGCACACGGTTAGTAGAAGTAACAAGAATGCTGATCGCTATTAAACTCATGTATTTTCTTAAATAAGCTAACAACTTGCCACAACTACGATTGTTTGAGTTTTGCTGCCACCTCGTGATTGTTTTAGTGTTCCTGATTGGCTAATGCGGCGGAGTAATAAAATAGTCCCCGAGATTGCTACGCGCGCAAGCGTGGGCTAGCGTCAAGCGTCAAGTAGAGTTACGGACGGCGGACGTGTGAAAAGAGTGGCCAAGGAGTACGGCCATTGTAGGCCAGTTTGAACGCAAATATATTAAAAATACCGGGTGGGTTAACTCAAGGCCTCATCCGTATAAAGAATCCCAGCGAAAGAACTACCGAGCCTATAAGCAATCGGATGTTTCAAGATTGCAGTTTTAAACCACGTGGTGGGATATTTGAATTCCTCATCATTGTGATAATATCTGCGCCCGCTGGTGAAGTTAAAGTGTGGATCCCGTGGCTAGTGATCCGACAGTCCAAGTCTGCACCTAAGGATACCGTGACCAAGAAGCCGACGTCTCTGTCGGCGTACGCGATCAACTCGCCGAGACAACGCCTAGTGCAAAGAACCAACAGAAATCGCAAGTTTACCGCCTAGGTATATTATTTCTTTGTTTGTTATTAGTTGTAACTTCAAAGCCATATTTTTCTTTGTTCTTTGTTTAGATTTCAATAGCTAAATAACGTTTCAAGGGAGCCCCATCTACCCTATCTTTTATTATTGCTTTGTTTATTTTTTTTTCATTATTAAGGAATATATTTTATGAGTCATTACGTTGTAAATTGTTTAAAAAATAAACTGTTGTTAAAGCGAAACCAATATCTTTCATTCATATCAGGTATCACTGTGTTTGTCCTATACAAAATAAAACTATTACTAATAATACGGCTTTTTATTTAAACTTAGTTGATATATAAGTTGAACAACAAATTTAAGGTAAGTATATTGTATATATATAGAAAACCATTCCTTTTTATATATCAGGTATCTAGTGATCGTGCATTAATGATACTGTTTCCTTATCACAAGTAATCCTTTTACTTACCGCAACTGCATATATTCTTTGGTTTATTACTTCAGTTTACTTATCATAAGTTACCGGTATGAAGCAGGCCGTAACTAACTTAGATTGCTTGTTGTTAGTATCAGTGTTTAGGATCTCTTTTTTACTAGTGCTAAGTAATCTGTGCTTTTGTCCCCTATCCAGCTGAACTTTTTACTTACGATAATTGTATTTTCATTTACGATTATTAAATTTTTTCCTCAGTGTTCTATGGGTTACCACTTAAATAAAGATGTGACGTCCCAAGTCTATGTAGCGGTGCAAACCGATATGTTTGTAATACTTGTTAAATGTTGTGGTCGTCCCTATACACCGTATTGACCTCTGGCTTTTGCTATATCGAATTTGTAATATATGTTGTGGCATTCGCGAAGTCCTAAACTAAAACACTGATGGAGAAAAAGAAAAAAAAAAATAAAAAACAATATACAAAGCAGTCATACAACAAATAAGATCCACACAAAAATAACATCAGAAAAAAAAATAAAGAAAAAGTGACAGACAATATACAAAAATGGCAATTAAAAACATAGAAAAAAGAGGCAAAGACAAACTCAATGCTGGCTTGATTACTCAAGAAAATCAGCGATAGGACACCAACCAAATAATTTTAGACACAGGAAAGAACGACGGAGAGGCGAAAGAAATCTAGGACATCTCGGCGAGAACGCCGTAAAAAAGATGACAATGGGATTCACAGTCTTAAAACAAGATAATCTTTTTACACTTGACACCGGCCGTGAAAGCCTACGCAGTGTTAAAAACGATTATAATATATGTTAATTCGGGCAAATACAACGCAAAACAGTTACCTGAAGGTTCCACAAACACCAAGCAAGATCCAAAAATCAATGTATTATACCCAAAAATTGCAAAAAAAAGAGGACCACAATTGTCATACGTGTAGCGTTGTCAATTACCAGCCAGCGCAAAACGTTCGCGAACATTTTGCAACATACATGCAGGTCAACGCGGAAAATGTCCAAACTGATGCAATATTTATTATATTTGTCAGTGTACGTTGATGTTACATATTCGCGCGTGGTGTACCTACATTCCAAAACTCGTAATTCTAAAACAATCATTATCAGGTATTGCGTGCCAAGCATAATGTTTAACAATCCTCATATGGTAATTATTACCAATTTACAATTGCATATTTTCGCGATTCCACTGTGACTGGCCAGTCACTGGTCAGTTTCATCTGGTTTCATCAAATATTTTACCAGTACCCGTACAACATGCAGTGTTGCCAGTTCATTATTTATATCTTTCAATATAACTGCATCTGAAAATTCAGTAGAAATCAATGGATTCGTAATAATTAAATAAATTCTGGAGATATAGAAGAATATTATATGAATACGTATAAACAAAATAATTGCTTTTTCTATTTAGATATTTTTTTTTTAATTATTATAGCTATCACCACAAATTTTGAACTATGTTAAAAATGCCATCGTATTAATATTAATATAAAAAAGGATTACTAAAAAAAGTTATAGAGACACCTTTAAAGAGTACAGATTTTTCAGTAAATTAATGGCATATTTCAGTAGATCAGCAGATCATAATTGAAATCAGTAGACCTGGCAATACTGATCAGATTTAATATGTTTGTTTTGTTATTACTTTATTACTATATACAACATCTTTATTGTTTAATGACATGTCATGCAAATATTGATGACTAAATAAATGAATATGAAATAAGATGATCAAAACATAGTTTCTTCGGCGAATCATCGATGACACCACTAGCATTCTCTTATGGAAATGTAATGACGTGAGGATCTCACGATACTTTTATTCTATCGCTAGAATGAAATTCGGTCATGATAATTTTGCCGCCCACCTACACAGGATAAAAAAAAATTGACTCTCCAACTTGCTTATGTGGTTATGAGATAGCTGATTTAGATCACCTTATTTTAGCTCGCTGCAACTATCAACAAAGAAGAAATTGTTCGAAAAGTTAATAACACTTAAAGTGCCATTACCGACATCTGTACTTCTCCTTCTTAGAACAAATAATGCAGAACGGCTCACTTATCAGTTTCATCAAGGAATGTAAGATAATTATTTAAGAGATCTTAAAAGTTTAGTTATAACTTTCCAGTTAGTTTACTTTCTTGGGTGTATAAAGTTGCTGCTGGGCTTTGATCCCTTAATGCAAAAAAAAACTAGATTCCAAGTTTTTCTGTTAAAATTGCGAACAAGCAAGTCACTTGTTAATGTCAATATTATTTTTTCTAGATAAATACGTAACACCAGTAAAATAATATTTTTGCGCTTTAAATATATTAATGCTTTTAATTTGAATACTAAAGAAAACGTTGCTAAGAATACGCCACTTGAAACCAAGAAAAGCAAAGGCTATCTTTCCAGTATAATCCACAATCAGATAAAAAGAAAGAAATATTTATACAAACAAATGCGGAAGGTAGTTGAAATATATTTACTATGCTAATGTTTTCATGCATTTAGCAGGTAATCAAAGCAGGCACTATTCTTAATTTTACAGAAAAGACTACCAATAAAATTCAAAAAATATTAAAATTTACTAAAATGACTGATTTTTAAAAAACTGTAGATACTTGTACGCTTTACGAACACAAATCTAAATACCGTCTATTTTTATTTTCATCGCCGCTATTTTGAAAACCGAATCGTGCATCTGGCTTTGGGATTCAAAGGCAGGTACCTGAAATCAAGCTTTATGTAAAATTGGGTATTACCCGAAATCGAGATTTATCCGAATAGAATATGAAAATAAAAGTAATTTAAATTCGAAATGTGACGCATTTTTTTCTTTTGTTTACATCGTCATACGGTTTCTAAACGGCGAAAAAAGCATCTGGATAACTTCTTTGTTAGCAACTTTATGGCAATAGCACATTTAGGTTTTTACATCACAAGTTATCTACAGGCGAAAATTTGCAAGCTGTGGATTGCATTTTGGGCGACTGGAAATGGGAAGGACTTCAGCTGTAGGTGTATCTACGTACGAGCCTACAGCACAGATTTATTAACATTCGGCGATTGTTATGGCAATAGCCGCTGAGCTATGGCTCAGCCGAAGTAAAATAAGCGTGATATTCTCTTTCTCGCTAGAGCTCACACTTATATCGCTATTGATGGTATAACTAACAGATCAATAACCAATTGTCTAGGCGAGTTATTGCAAATACCATTTATGACGTTTGTAAAAGTAATAACAACCTTACATTTGTATTAGTAAACAGGGAAATAATGAGGCAATACTTATTTGATGCTTTTTTTTCTATTCATACGTATTCTTAGATCGAAGCATCAGATAATGTAAACTATAAATTTCAGTGACAGAGCTTATAAACAATATCCAAAGGTAAAAAAAAAGAATGAAATATCGGTAAATAGTATATTGAAAAAATATTCATCTTCCGTATATTAGTATATAATAATTAATTCACAAAATTCAATGTGACGGTAATAATTCGTTGGGTAAAAGGTATTGAGATATACTAATTTTGCACCACTGATATTTATTCTTATTAAAAGGTATAAAACAGTTGGTGCACTAATATTAAATTTGCGAAAAATTTGTCTAGATGTCATACTAGGATTTAATTTTCACTAATGCATAAACTTAAATTTCGATATCATCGACATTTTCACTAGGACATTTTTATTATTCATTAATTTAAGGTTGTTCAAAATGTCGGAGCGTATTAGGATCGCGATCAAAACTTACTAATCGTTATAAACCTTAGGGAAATGAATCGAACACCGGCTTCACTTGAAGCGAATTACGGATGTCTAGCGATCCGTTAGGATACCAATTTGTAGTGGAAAAGAAGAAAATATTAAAAATTATCTGAAAAATACTTCAGTCAACTATATTTTTTTAATTGAACTTTAACATTAAAAAACAAAATCTTTGTTAGTCCAATAATAGTTTTAGCATTAACTCTAACAAAATTACCGGCAATGGTGAACTAAAATTTTTGAACGGCCTGCGTATGTTCTTTTATAAATAGAAATCATTATTCAAGTACCTACATTACATTTTAAAGTCTACATCTATGGGTGAAAACTTTAAATGATATATTTTGCGTTAATAAACTTTATTGTCAGAAAAAATTAAACTTGTACTGGTTAAAGCCATAAAATTAAGAACAAAAATAATCTTTATTAACAACATATCTCACACACTGCAGAAGCACATTTCTTTCATGTCGGATATCATTTTCAAGTAGCCTTTCTAATAGGGTGGTTCTTCTTCTAGCGAACTTCTGATTCCTATCTTTTCTGTGGTGTGATTCTCGTACTCCCTTCAATTTCATTGTTTTCCGATTATGAACACGCTTCCTTTTTTTCTTATTACAACCACTATTTACTTCAGATTTAGGAGATTCCACTTCCAAAGAATTTTGTTTTTCGTTTTCAAAAATTGGAAGCGGCAATTTAGCGATGGGCGCATGTGCAGGCATTTCATCATCACTGTTCCAACTTTCTGGGCTAACAACTTGGAATTTATTTGTTGCTTCCATTTTAATAGCTAATGGTTTCTCGTCGTCTGAATCATCTGAGAGGTTGCTATAAGCACCAATAAGAATCCCTAACGCGTTAGTAATAGTAATTTTATTGTTTACTGGCCGTTCCTGCTCCCATTCCATGTCCTCGAAAGTATCGTTTCGTGTAACTGTTTCTGATTTGTATAAATCTTCAGTTCCCCTAAATGGACACATTGAACCATTCCAATCGCTTTGTTCATTTATTAATGATTTCTTTTTTGAAGGGAAATTCTTTAACGGAAATGCCTTTTTAATTTTAAAGTTCGATGATCTATTTTTCTGTCTTACTCGTTTAACTAAAACAAAGAAATTAAAAATTATCTAAATATATTCTAATTAAGAATAGCATCATCTTTTAAAATGATAATATTCCTATTTAGCCTTAGAGTTTTATGTATTTAGTTTAGTATTAAAAAAAAAAACTCATATCTTCGTGGCAAAGACATTTATATTGGTCGAATTATGAGAAACATTAAGGCTTTTTACCACAACTTAAGTTGAGGCTTTTACTTATATAAATTACTCTGATAAATCTAACAAAGTTGTAATGCAATATTCGTACAATGTCAGGGAATTTAACTCGCCTGTAAATTCTCTTGATATTTTCTTGGAAATTTAGAAGAGAGTTGCAATTCGAGTTAGGTCGGTTGCATGTGGTTATACGAATTGATCGTCAATTATTTTTGTTGTTAGAGAGGTTACCTACGCACTAAGCCGCAGCAAAGATTTATTAAAGTTCGGCGAATCGTCACAACTCTTTATCAGCGGTAGTAAAATGAGGGCGATTTCTTTTTCTCCCTAAGCTCATTCTTATGTCCCTATTAATGATATCAATAACAGATTAATAACTAATTAGCTAAGCAAATTATTGTAAATACGATTTATGAAGGTTGTAAAGGTAACATTAAATCCAAGATTATATTTGTGTTAGTGAACTGAAAATAATAAGACAATATTCATTTGACGAATAAAATATATTCATGCTTCTTTTTTATTCATAGTTATTTTTATATCGAAGAATGCAAACTATAAATTTCAGCGACTGAGCTTGTAAATAATATCAAAAGAAAGGAAAAAAGAATGAAAAGGAGTTTTAAAAGTCAATAATCAAATAAAATAACAAATTTAGATTCTAAAAAACCTAAAAATACTAAATGAAGTAGCTATTTGTCGGTAATTAGTATATTATTAAAAAAAAGATTTATATTAGGGATATTTGGAAACAACGTTTAATGTAAACGGCGGACGGTGTTACGAATACGCAATGAATAATTTATTTCTTAATTATTGCCTACTACGTTAACATAATTTTACTTTAATTTAAATTACTTATTTATTAATGTGACTAGGTTGTGGTTTATTAATCGTGTTTGATTTGCATCATTACGATGCTTAAAATGTGCAATAAAGTGTATCTGCAACCAACATAACTTGCATTTTAAAGCATATTTTAGTCCATTCATAACACGGAATTGTACGTTTCAGCGCCATGATTTGAAACACTTCTAATGCATCCTCTCTCCCGATGTTTCTAAAAAAAGAAAACAATTTACATTTAAAAAACCGATCCCCTTCTCACCCCTTCAATTATGAAATAAAATGATTTGAAACATTTATAATGCATTCTTTTTCCCGATGTTTCAAAAACAAAGAAAAAAAATATCATTTAAAAAACTAATTCCTTCCCCTCTCACCCCGTCCAATGTTAAAAAAAAATATGATTTGAAACATTTTTAATGTATCCTCTCCGAATGTTTAAAAAAAAAAGCAAAAAAAAAATATATAAAAAAGGCTGCCCTCCCTCCTCCTTCCAATGTTAAAAAAATGAAACAATTCTGATTCATCCTCCCGATGTTTCGCAAAAAAGAAAATATCATTTAAAACAGTCACTCCCCTCCCACTCTCACCCCTTCCAACACTAAAAAAAAATGATGACATTTTTAATGTGTCCTCTCCCTCAAAAAAATCTCTGCATTATCTGTTTAAATCAATTTCAACTGGTATTGCATCTGGCGTTAAAACGTTCCGGCGTCAAAACCACCTAGAACCTAAACCGAAGAAAAACAGCAGAAAACTTTTCTCTTATTGACTAAGATATTTAATTTATCTGTTTTTGCCTTTAGATGTAATCTGAAAAAGTTTTTTATCCTTAAAACAACTTTCTATTCATCGAAGCTCACGACTCCACTTGCATAAGATCTCATTATTTTACTTAAGCTACCCTATGTTTATAGGCAGAAAAAAGGATGGTATCAATCACAATAAATTCTAAAAATGTTACATATGTACTTTGCCACCAATACACATGATAAAAAAATTCTCCATAAAAATTAATCATCAAGTTATCCATAGTTTAACCATTCAATAACGCGGCGCCGAAATGTCCCGGCGCTGAAACGTCCCGGCGTTGAATCGGCGGCTATGAAACGGCGGTAGTTTTTTACTTTTGCCGCCGCAGATATTAGCATCTTAGGAGGATAACGCTTGAATAACTATAAAAATATATAAACGAGGATACTACTCTGTGTTAATCAAAGAAGTTAGAGTAATAGAAACACTTGTTTACATTTAGCACTGAAGCCATGATAAAACCAAAATAGTTACATCATTCCCTCCTAGAGTGGGGGTAAAAGAAGAATGTAAACTGTCGAGTAAAATCGGAACGCCTCGTGTTCGTATTTTCAAACTTTACATGTGCCTAACATTTGACATTTCGTTTACGAAGATTGACGTTTGTTTATATGTTGGTTTATAGTGTGTTAATAGCTGATTAATAGGTTATTAAGACAATGGTAAAAGCCTGCAGTGTATGTCATAAATACAGAAATGCAAATGAACAACGCAGTTTCCATAAGTAAGTATAACCATTATTACGTTTAAGTTCATAAGATTTTGTTAATTTGTTGGTATCCAAGTTTTAATCAATTAAATATTTCAATTGTGTGTCTGTAGCTATAAACTATTTCATACAAACAACAAGAAACAGAAACTTTGAAAAAATGCAAGTTTGTCAGAAAACTATTATCCGATGTTTGTCCATATCTAAATTTCGCAATCAAAATATTTGTACAGTGGGGAATTGCCATGTGAATTACGAGGTGGCGATACGAGAAGTCAAAAGTACTCCGCAAAGAAACAAGCAGTGATCAACTTTCTTAAAAAGCATGGTCCCATTACAGTCTCACTACTGTAGAAATTCTAATGTAACAAAACAATACATGCCAAGTAATTTAAACATAAAAAAGCTTTGGCTGACGTACAAATCTAAAAACCCTAATAATGTGGTAAACTACGAATATTTTCGTAATATTTTTGTAAAGAAATTTAATATTAGTTTTGCACGTCCTGCGACTGATGTTTGTCTTCGTTGCCGAAACTCATTCGTAATGCAAAAACACAAAAAGAGAAAATAGGTACTATGACAAGTCCGAATCCATAAATTAAGGGCAAACGCGTTTTTTGAATTACTTCGGCAGAATGGGGATAACGAAATTACTTTAACTTTCGATTGCCAGAAAAATTTGATTGAAATTTGATTCTACCAGGACACTCTTTTATCCCTCCCGATAGAATATTTGGGAACATTGAACGTGTATTGAATAAAGAGGAAACAATAGTAAAACCAGAGGAATATTTGGACATTTTTTCAAGATTTGGTTCAGTCTCGCAAGTTTCAAAAGATGTTACTGTCCTAGATTGGAAGGAATCATCCGAAAAGGCTTTTAAAACACTTCAGAGTTGGCACTTCTCGTTTGCTCCAACCAAACGATTTATAATATCCTGTAATAATGCAGAAATGCTTACTTTAAGAGGTGAACAATTTTATAAAAATGACTGTGGCACAGATGCTAGCATTTTCAAGAAGAAAAAATCTTCACATTCTATTATGCCAAAGAAACTGAGCTTGAAAAAAAAAATGACAAACTAGAAAAATTACAAATTGTTAATAAGCTATTAATTCTTCATTTTGGTGAAAAAAGAAAAGATAATCCTTTGCTTACGTATTACGTCCAAGCGATGCAAGAGGGAGATAATGAATTGACACGAGAAGATAATTTAAATAATGAAGATGAAGCAGCAACTGAAATGAACTTGGCTTTTTTTTTATTTAATACATAAATATGTTTGCTTTTGTTTGCAGAATTATTTCTTCATTTTTCAAAATAAGTAACAGTTCAAAATGAT